>CM066032.1:1333539154-1333616774 GCA_033557465.1 Ichthyophis bannanicus | reverse complement strand
CGCACAAATGGTCCCATAGCCTTGAAAGTGTGAAAGTACACAAGTTGATGATACTGCCCATTGTAATTGGGACTAGAAGGGGGGCAGGAAGGTGCTATGCGCAGCAGCCCACAGAAGGAACATAATTGGAGAAACTTATCAGTAAAGGGACCATAGATAGAAGGGCTACGGGAGGTACGGAAGCGTTACCGGGACCAATGAATTGTTTTTATATATCTAGAATGGAACTGAAGTCTATAAAAGTTGTTTGGAATGCTTGAAAACTTTGCTCAGCCATTTTGAAATTGTCTTGCTTGAGACTTGTGCACAAATAAATGATTTGGACCTTCTGAAACAGACTCCTGGTATTCATTGGTTTGTCTGCGCTGTTGCTGCTACACCGGGACGCACTGCAGGTGCCCTGGATTTTCCACCGGGCCATATATATTCCTTTCCTTGACCGGCCCGACCCCCGGAGGGGCTTGCCAGGACCCATTTCGGGTGGTGGGACACCTCTTTCCTGCGCCCCAAGTCCTCAAGGGGGTCCGCTGGCGGCAGTTCCCTGTCTGCAAGGGGGAGGCTTATTCCAACTCTGAGGTGGAATAAGTTCCCCATGCAGTCCTGCAGGGCCGTGACCGGAATCAATCAGCCTGTACATCCTGGGTCACTGTCATTCTTCTGCCCGCCCACGCTCCACCTCTGGCCTGCCCTATCCTGCCCCCCAGCCAGAGCTCCACGCACACCAGGGGACATGTGGGGAGCTTGGCTTTCCAAATTCAATCCCTATGAATAGCGGGGGTCGGACATCAAACGTCCCCCTTCCAGCTATTTGCCGGTTGGAAATGACAAAAAGGGGGAAGAGATGTATATGCAATATGGCCTCTTGCAGGGGACTACAGAATACCAGACGTCAATTGTGGACTAATTGGAGGAACTGGGTCAATGGGTGTGGCCAGGAGAGAAGGTCAGGTGCTCATTAAAAAGACATGATTCTGAACTAAGAAGGAAATTTTATCTAGAGAGACAGCTGTGTGTCGGAGCAGAACATGAAAACACTTTTACTAGCCTGGGGAACAGCTCTGGGTTAATATTTAGAGGGTAGTTTTACCCAAGTAAGGAGGAATGAATTCACCGCACCCTAAGGGGGCAAACCGGAAGTTTGAAAGGATCAAAAAAGTAGTGATTGAGAAAGAACAGCGAAGCTCAGGTCTGTAATGTTTGTTTTTCTTGCTCCTGGAATGCTGAGTAAGAAACTGCTGATTCTTCTTACTGCCAGAGGGAGGGGGGAAGCATTGGCCTCTGTAGGGCTGCTCGAAGGCTGGTTGGCATAATTAGCTTTTTACCCTTCATCCAAAAGGGAAAGGAAAGGCTTTTTTTAAAGAAGGACTGTTCTTTTTCTTGTTTTTTTTTTTTTTTTTTTTTTTTTATTTTTTTCTTTTTTTTTTTTTTTTTTTTTTTTTTTTTTTTTCTGGGTACTTTGCATAATGTGCTAACCACAGAGGAAAGCATGGAATGTAGTTGGTTTACAAGAGGAGAAATTATGCGTTTTTGTCTCTTGTTTTCTGGAACTGAACCCACTGGCTAGGAACCTAGATGTGATGTGAAGAGAGTACTGAACTGCGCGTGAGGTTTGGTTGAAGTATGAAAAAAAACAATGGTTTAACTGGACTGGTTTAGTGGCACTGGAGCGCTTTACCCCACAAGTTGTTTTAAGCAGGAAGCCTGGGAAGAATGATCAAGGTGGAGGTAAAGGGAAAAGCCCTGTCAGGGCCCAAAGTGTATGATTGGTTTTTACTGCTGCAGGACGCTGCTGATGCGCCCGGATGGCCCGACTATCGTGTGGGTGGGGCCACACCCCCTTTAAAAGGCCATGACGGTGGTACATGGAGCGGCACATCATATGGCTGGCTCTAGCCAAGTCGGCTCAAAACAGGGTTCCATCCTTATGCCTGTAGCTGGGACCTCTATGCATTTGAGACAACACTCCAACTAGACAGAAATTGATATAGGTACACCTTCACCACCCCCCATATGGTTTATAATGGGCAAAGGACCATGAACCAATTTTGGTTTAGCCATCCTCTGCATCAACTCCATAATGTTTTGTATTCCTTTTGAAGGTTATTATGTTTTCCAAAAAGGGCACACAATACTCCCAAATGAGGAGGTCACACCAGAAAACTTCTACAGAGGCGGGCAAGATCACATCCTTTTTTCTGATGGCCATTCCCTCACCCTGCTGCACCCAAGTAAATCCTTCTGAATTTTTGCCATTGGCCCCTTTTTCTACCTGGTTCAGCCACTTTAAGATCCATCAGAAGACAATCAGGGTCAAGGTCATGCTCTTCTTTTGGGGGACAGACGTACTTCCCTCTTATACAGCATCGTTCTCTTAGATTTTGTTGCAGCCCAAATGAATGACCTTGCCAATTTTTTAAGCCATTAAAGCTCAGTGGACAATTTCTCAAACCATTACTTAAAAGCTTAGCTAGATCCCTCCTCATGCTTGTACCCACTCCTTCATGGGGGTCTAGTCTATTGGCAGGTTTTGGTATCAACTGCAAACGAGAGGCAAACCTTACCCGCCAGCCTTTCCACAAGGAATTCTTTGTCCTTAATAATCATTTGGGTTTTGCTGGTGGAAATGAATAAATGAGTGTAGATAATGAGCCGAGAACTGGTTGATATCAGTGAATCTGGGGTTTTTCAGAAAAACCTTGACAAGGTCCCTCATGAGAGACCTCTCAGAGGAAAATGTAAAAAAGTCATGGGATTGGGGAGGCAGTGTACTAGTGCCCTGATTTGGAATTGGTTTAATAGATAAACAGCGAGTAAGAGCTAAAATAGCTAATTTTTTCTCAGTGGGGGAAAGGGGGGGGAGAAGGAGACAGAAAAAAGGAAAAATGAATAGTGGGAGAGTAGTTACCCACACGGATCTGTGACTAAGGCCCCCCGACTGCCTTTTTCAATACGATCATAAATCAGTGAATGACTAGGAAAATGGGATCAAGACGGAATACGTGGGTCAAAATATGCCAGAAGACTAGAAAGAAGACACAAAATTTATTCAAAGGTTGTCCAAAACACAACGAGGATTGTTTGGGAAAAATTGCCCAAACAGGACGCTTGAGACATTAGGAGACTTTGGGAGAGGTCCAAATCGGCAGATTCTGAAATGTAATGTGGGATCAGTGCCCCCCCCCCCCAAAACTATGTAGTTACGGAGGTCATTCCAGAAAGCGAATAAGGCTTTGGACATGTGGCCGGGGCATTTATCTCCTCCTACCAACATGTCTTGACGAGCATATTCTGGTACATAGCACCAACGGATGTTCATCTCGCCTAAAATGGGGGGATCTCAGAACCTTTCTGGGAGAGGGGTGGAGAGAGAAACAGGGTCGTGGTTTGTCCACGGAGAACCATTATAAAGTATACTTCAGATAAGCGTCTGTGTTATGGTTCTGGGCAGGTCTCTGCTAGAAGTGCCCAATAAACTTACCGGAGAACATGGAATAATGTCCAATACTTGAAAAATATACCTGCTGTAGACAGTCTGATGTGCTTGGTTATACACAAGGGTCTGGTGTCCCTTAGTCTGTTCTGAAATGGTGGACCCTTCCAATATGGACCAAACACCACAAGATGCATTTATAAAGAACATAAATAAGACGTGGTGTGGGAAAGCGTGTCAGCGAATAAAGAGGCATTATTAAATACCCTGAAAGAAATATTAAGACGCAATACGTTGATGGATTCTGGGCCACTGCTGACATTTGCTTGTTTGTGCTGAAGAGCTAAAGCCCTAGGGCACCATAAAAATTATGTGTCCTGAAAACATGGGAATGCTGAAGGTAGGAATGCATGTGAGTGAGTATGGAAAAGGATTCTTAATTTGGGTGATTAACGAGATCATATTTTAGTCCTTGGACGTCCATGCTATTCTGGTGTATCAATCAGCTATTATATTATAGGTTCAGTGTGGGGGGGGGTATCTTTTTTGGCAGATTTAGGGGTTTCATGATCGAAAGTGGATGCGTGCATTTGTGTGTGGTGGTTTGTATTGCTCCCATGGTGTGGACCACACCTCAAATATTGTGTGCCATTATAGGTCACCATATCTTAACAATGGATAAAGCAGGAATCAGAAAAAGGTACAGAGAAGGTAGCACAAAAATGATAAGGGAGAAGGATAGAAATATAGAAATATGACGACAGCAGACAGAAACAGAGAACATGGCCCTATCCTAGTTCTGTCCTTTTCCAATCAAACAACTACAACAGTCCCCTTTTTTTCATGTAGAGATCCTCTGTATTTGTACCATGATTTTTTGAATTCACTTACTGGCCTAATCTCTACCACCTCCACTGGGCGAGGACTATTCCAAATCCACCACTCTTTCCGTAAAGAAATATTTCCGCCCATATCACTCCTGAATCTATCCCCTTTCCACCCTCAATTCCATGTCCCATCGTAGCAGAACTTGCTTTCAATTGAAAGAGGCTCTCCCCCTGAAAATTGATGCAAGGGAGGTTTTTATTTAAAAATCTCAATCATATCACCGCTTTATCCCGACTTTCCTCTTATAAGTGTACATATTAAGAACCTTAAGTAGTCCTCATATGGCTTGTATAATGAAGACCACTAATCATTTTAGTAGACAACCCTTGCTGCACTGACTACATACTGTTCCAAATTCCTTTTGCAAGGTGTTTAGGTCCTCCAGAATTGCATTACTATACTCCCAAATGAGGTAGCACCAAGGACTGTATACAGAGGGCACTATCACCTCCTTTTTACTGCTTCTACATTATCCTCCCCATCACCCTGGACGTCTGACAATACCACTTTTGCCCTGCCTCTTCTCAACTAAAATTAATCTGAAAAATGTCTTATCCCCCACATTTTATTGCCATTGGATATTTATTCCTCTTTTTGATGTCTTTGCTTTTCTCTGACTACTTTGACTATCTTCCTCTAAGTTTTTGTCCAATATATAGATGCTCTGTCCTTTCCTCTCTCTGTGATATCTTGTATGATTCATGAAGGCTTTCCCCTCTTGTCCTTCACTTTTTGCCCCCAAGGGTTACTTCGTTTCGACAAGCCATAGCGCGTCTCCTTTTTCCTTGTTACCTTTATTTTACCATTTTAGCAAAAAGGTTGGTTGCCCTTTAAAATATCCCCTTTCGAGTTTTGACCACTGTTTTTCTACATCCCCCAGACTGTTCCAATCCCTCTCACCTGAGGTATTGGCCCCATCTTGGCAAAAGTTAGTTCTTCCTAAAAGTTTCTAAGGACACCCACATTTTGAATGGATTTTAACAGCCCGAGTCCTAATACTGACACACACCATTCTGGTGATCCACTGGATGCAAATGAATCTCCCACTATAACCCATCAGAAAAACTTTCACCATTGGTAAGGCACCACGTCCAGTATGGCCCCTTCAAGTGTGGGGTCTGTTTACCAAGTTTTTGAATAGTTCTCCTGTAGCAGAATTCCAGGATTCTCTTTACTTCCAGATGGTTACTTGCAGCAGGAATGTGCCAATCAACATTGGCATATTGAAATCCCATCTCAGTAGCACTTCCTCTTTCCTTGCAGTGCTCCCCATGCGTATGTATCAATTAACTCTGTCCCACCTCTTCCTCTTGTGAGGGAAGAGGAGGTCTGTAGATTCACGCAATGGCCAATACCCTTATGAGGAAAGGCTTAAAAGTTAGGGCCTCTTCAATTTGGAAATGACGGCTGAGCAGATATGGGAAGAGTCTACAAAATAATGAATGGAGTGGAATGGGTAAATATAGATCAATCGTTTACTCCTGCAAGAAGTAGAAGGAATAGGAGAAGACATGAAATGACGCTACCAATATAGCACATTTAAGTCTAGTCAGAGAACATATTTCTTACTTAATGGGTAATCAAAACTCTGGAATTCATTACTGAAAGAATGTAATAAAATCTGGTAGTGTAGCTGCGTTTAAGAGCGGTTTGGACAAGTTCATGCAAGAAAACTCCATAAACCATTATTACAGTGGACTGGGGAAATCCACTGCTCACCTGCGGGATAAACAGCATGGAATCTGTTTAACTTTTGGGAACTTGACAGGTACTTGGTGACCTGGATTGGCCACTGTTAGGAAACAGGGATACGGGACTTGATGAACCTTTAGGGGTCTGTTTACTAAAAACATTCCGAATGTGCGGGGAAGCGGTATGGGGGTGGTAGTGTGCCTGTGCCAATTATAAGGAGTGGGCGGTTTACAGGAAGAGAAAAGAAAAAAAACGGGGAGTAAGCGATCGCACATTTGGCGCGGGCGCTATTGTGCGCCGCGCTATTGTGCGCCGTGAATAATAGTGCTTCCGGGAGGGCTTAAGTGGCGCCCTGCTAGGCACACACAAAGGAGCAGAGCCATAGTACAAGGTTAAGACACTGACTGTTGGGTGCAGCTGCCATGGGTTCAATTCCCATTGTGCACAACAAAAAGGGCTGGCTGAGGCATTAACTGTAATGGGTTAAAAGTGCTTTAGGAGGCCATATTTAATTTTGGGCGGCATAAGGCGGTGCACTGTTAAATTTGGGCGGGCATAAGGCGGTGCGCAGATGCCCCAAGCATAGGAACAGAGCCACCGCACAATGCTTAAGAACACTGACCAATGGTGCAGAGATCAGGGGTTCAATCCACCACAGTGCCCATTGAAGGAAGGCTCACTGAGGCAGTGTGTATTATGGGGATGATGTGATGTAGGGGGCAATCTATTTTTATTGAAGTTATCACTACTAGCAAACGCACTCACAACGCGTGTTAACATAAGGCGGCCCATGAAGGCACATGTTAAAGGTCACTGTCCGCCAAGGAGGCACCCTTGAATGTCCCCTATAGGGCACCATATATGTTGCGTCACAGGATAATGTATAGTGACACCTTATATGGACGGCAACAATAAGGGGCCCTATAGGAGTGCCCTCTAAAGGCACCCTCAGAGGCACCTTATGGGTACAGTGACACTGCAGGGTGTGTTTGACTGCAGCAAAATATGTACATTAAATCTAAAAAACGCTTTGGACAACCCTAATCAAATACCCCCACTGTGGGCTCGAACCCATTCCCGCTGGCTCCACAGGCAGAGAAGTAACCATTGGAGCTACAGCTATATAGCTGCCAGCAAGCCCCTGGCTGGATGGCGAGAAGCCTGCATGTCACCACACAGACAGTCTGGCTGTGGGAACCAGGATAGGGTTAGGCCACCCATACCCATGATGCACCTGCACATGCAAAGCAGCTGTCCACAGATGAACACAACCGATGGGGAATGTCACCCCAACAGCTCCCCGGCCTGGTAGGGGGACGTGTCCGGTGTGCACCCACAGAGCACCTTGGCCATGGGTAGGAGGTACTGAACCAGGTGTTTAATTTGCACAGAGTGAGCTACCACACAGTCACACTGTGCGGGAACTGATGCTCGACCTGATGTGTGCGACTGAGGCGCCCTGGACCAGGTCCACAGCACCCTCCCATGGCTGCGAAGAAAAATAAAGAGGCCATTGGACAGAGCCTCCAAAACAGTTCGTAATCTGTGAGATAGGTAGTTTGCTGCAGGAACACCTTGGATATCTTCTGTCTGGTTTTTCAGTCAGGGGGAACCCCACGGACCCCTAGGCTGGGCCTATGTACCACCAAAAACCCCCCCCCCCCCCCCCCCAGCTGAGGGTGGCAAAAATAGGCAGGGTCTCCCTATCAACAGATCCCCATTATACACACCCCCACCCCCACCCCCCCCCCCGCCCGGCGCTGCTTGCAATGATGGCAGTAGCGTGGACCATCAACCCCAGTCCTGTTGGGGAACAGACAACCCTAACAGGGCCAGTCCAAGCCGCCCCGCCCACACACCCCCAGAACGACCACAATATCAGACAGACAGTAGGCCTGGATATGCTAAGATGCACCCCACCACTATCTGATATTCCGCCCCTGCATCCGCCACTCAGCCACTGCAAAGCACTCCAGCAGGGCACATACCAGCTGTGAACAGTCTGCTGGTTAGTCCCACTGGATATGCATGCACCGACAACTGTGATGGCAGCACACACAAGCAGATACATTAGTGACTTGGCCCCAACAGGTGACCCATCTATATCACATGAGGGAAGTGATATGAATAACTATGGGGGTGCCTAGCCATGCTGCCATCACTGCACAGTCAGGGATGGAAGTGGGGAAACAAAAAAAAAAGCCCTAGCACACATACAGAGGTCACCCTGTCTGTGGAGCTGGTAGACGGCCACTACAATGTCCCTGCCAGTGCCCTATGCCCTGTGCAGATGCATCCTGGCCAGCCCACCCTGTCTGAGCTATACCCATGGTACCTTGCTGCTCATTATGCAACATCAATCAGGCCAAAACTGTGGACAGTGTTTGCAGCCAACACACACTGTATAGGACTAGGAGTGGGCACCTCCTCCGGTCCCAAAAATAATAATTAAGAGGCGACGACAGACTAACCTCAGTTCAGGTTTTCCGGGATATCCCTAATGAACATGCATGAGATATATATGCATTAGAGATATCCTGCAACCCGGGACTGGTTTGTGGCCCTCCATGGCTGATTTGGAGACCCCTGCCTTACACCTCTGTCATTTAGATCGTGAGGTGGGCAAGGTACAGATGTCCTAGACATCGAAAGGGTAGTTAGAAGTGTGTCACATTCCTCCTCGATTTCTCACCACCTACCAAAAAGTTGTCTAATAGACAATTTTTTGGTCGTGGTGAGGAAGTGAGGGAGGACTGTGACAAAATTCTATCTAACCTTTTTTGATGTCTTGGACATCTGCACCTTGTCCACTCACAATCTTAAATGACAGAAGGTGTAAGGCAGGGTCTCCATATCCAGCCCTGGGAGGGTCACAACCCAGTTAGGTTTGGCAGGATTTTATCTCTAATGCATATATATCTCCTGCATATTCAGTTAGAGATATCCCAAAAACCTGACTGGTCTGCGGCCCTCCAGGACCAGGTTTTGCCCACCCCTGGTATAGACAGACACACCCTCCCACACGTATGCCAGCATTGTGCTACTATAGAGGGGTTCAGAATCCTTGCCCAACACACCAGTCCTGGGCACAGTACAGGCATGGGTATGGTATGCAATACCGTTTGGGGGTCCCTCCCTAGGGTGGTAAACACTGTCAGGGGCCAGACCTGACGCACACACACCGCAAACATCAGATAGATTAGTATGATGGAGCTCATAGAGCAGACTGTGCGTAACGTAGGGATATCTATCTGCCAGTACTCATAGCAAACGTTTGAGAGCTGTGTACCATATACCCTGGTGTAGGGTGACATTGCTAAGGTATGCAAGTGCTGGTATTGGGAGATGCACGCAGGGCCCAATGTCCTGCCTCACCAGGAGGCATTGGCCAATTGGGCCTGTTGGTGTGGGTGATGGTGTGTCTGTCCCTGTTGGATGCTGCGGTACGGCAGAGGTACCCAAATACAGTCCAGGATTGCAATACACTGGTAGGTGTGTCCTGCTGTCCCTCAGGAATATGCATGAGCTACATCTACATGCCATGGGGGTGGTGCATAGGTATACAGCACGGTTATTTGTATGAGTGGCAGCATGGAACCTGAATGGTGTGTGGTCCTCCCAGGACTGCATTTGTGAGACTCTGCTCTAGGTAATGCCCCTGGTCATGGTGTCTGTGCTTGGTGGTGTAAACGATAGGCATATGACAAATGCGTATATCCCCAGCAATAAAGGATTGCCCTTACTACATGGTTTAGTTTGTGGGGAAAATATGTGGACAGGAATGGCAGTAGCCCCAGCTGGGCTTTGAACCTGTGACCTTTTGCTCCTGCACACACTGTCTGTGTGCACTGCAACCACTGTGTTGCCACAGAATGTGCTGAATTCCCTGGAAGTCCATGACTGTACATCCGACAGGGCCTATGTTGCAGTGGACGTGCCAGCCTGCACATGGCTCGGCCACTGTCTTCTGTGGCTAGCAGCCACTGCCCCCTCCACCACCTGTACCACCCCTACCGCCCACATTCTGGCATGTCCCGTATCTTGGAAAAGCATATGACCTGCTTGAGTTGTGGCACTCCCAGGACTGCATTTGGGGGACTCGGCTTTTGGTAATGCCCATTGTTATGGTGTGTGTGCGGTGTGGGTACAAAATGGGTGTGTGAACCATGCTTATGTTCTCTGCAATAAAGGAGTGTCTTTACTATCTCTGTTTAGTGGTGGGTAAAATATGGGGACTGGGTTGGCAGGAGCCCCAGCTGGATTTGAACCTGTGACCCTCTGGTCCTAGAGGTACTGCCTCTTGTCCTACTGCACCACACTGTGGCCATAGTGATAGTGCAGTCCCTGGGGGTGTGAAACCTGACCAAAGGAGTCAAAAACCCTGCTCTGCACATTTGTACTGTGGGCTCAGTCACCTTGTCTGGTGACAAAGGTGCAAATAAACCCCTCAACCGACCACGACGCACTGGGGATAAAATATAACCAAGCTGGTCAACAGTGATAGTAATGGGCAACCATTGCAAACACTCCCAGGAAGGCTCAGAAAAAAGGAAATGGTTTTTGGAAGGGTCTCCGCTCCGTAGCCCCTTCCATACTTCATTTCATTTCTTTGGAGCTTTCCTGGGTGTGTTTCTTATGTTTTGCCCATTAATATCAGGTTTCCCCAGCTGACTTCCTATTTGTAATATGTTTGTTTGGATCTTATTCTAATCTTTAGTTGCACTTTTGTTCTGTGCACATGTATCACACTGCTCACGTTTTTTTTTCAGGTTTCCTCCCGGTTTCCCTGTACATTGCTGACGGAAATGGTTTTCTCTTCCCTTTAAATGCCCTCCTACCGTGAGTGTTTCACTCGCGCTATTTTTAACCTGCAAATTCGTCCCCGATACTGTGCGGGGAGCCTCTCCCCTCCCCTTCCCGCCCATTGACCCCGTCTCTCCGCCCCTCGGGAGCCTTCCTCCGCCCTCAGAATGCCTTCCACGCCTCTATCGGACATTTGCGGGCCGGGTACTTGTGCGGGGCACGTTAGTGCGGCGCGCAATTGTGCGGGGCCCAAGCGCACTTGTGCGGGGCCGTTTAAAGAGCGTTTCTGAGCGTTTGAGTGCCGCGTTTCCGTGCGCTATTGTGCGGCACGCAATTGTACGGCTTTAGTAAAAACATGCCCCTTAGTCTGACTCAGTGTGGCATATTTTATGTTATGTTTCTATTTTCTGCATTTGGTTCCATTTTTTATTTTCTGAAAGATGTTTTTGACTCTAAAAGCCTCTTTCACCTCAATTTTTAACCATCCGGCTGTTTGGCCATACTTGGTGCTTTTTCTTAATCTGTGGGATACATCAGGTCTGGGCTTTCATAATTGTATTTTTAAAGAGCATTCATATCTGATGCAAGATCTTGACCTTGTCTTTTCACATGGTATCATATCATCACTAGTCCCAAATAGACTTCCTGTCCCTCCCCTCTGTTGTACAGCATTTATCCTCCTGCCCCCATGCCCAGCAATTGTCTCTCAACTCCCCCCCGTTGTTGAACATTTGTATTCCTGCCCCCCCTGTTGTCCAGCATTTATCCTCCTGCCCCTGTGTCCAGCATCCTTCTTCCCCCCTGTTGTCCAATATTTGTCTTCCTGCCTCCCCTCTCCTCTCCTTCCTTCCCTTCCCCTGTCATCCTGGACAAGCTGCTGCTATGGCCGCATCTTGGCAGTGGCAGAATCAACCCCTTCACCTCTCCCCCCGCTGCTGCCCCTGATCTAAGGAAACAGAGACAGCTGCGGGGAGCTACCAAGTTGGCTGGAAGTAAAGAAAATTTGAAAAGTGCAAGCGTTTCAAGACTACGGAGGCTTGTAAGCCACTGCCAGTTCCGCCCCTCTCTGACACGAATAACATCAGAGGAGGTGGGATCCATCAGGGCCTTACAAGCCTGATGCATCCCACCCCCTCTAATGATGCTATTTGTGTCAGAGAGGGGCAGAACCAGCAGGGGCTTACAAGCCGATGGAGGCTTGAAACGCTCGCGCTTTTCAAATTTCTTTTACTTTCAGCCAGTTTAGCTCCCCGCCGATGCCCTAGTGTCCTCGGAAAGCGGCAGCTGGGGTGGAGTGGTTGATTCTGCTGCTGCCGAGACGAGAGGTGGACAGGGCAGCACAGTAGCTTGTCCACTTTTTTTAAACCTTTTTGGAGGCAGAGTGAGGCGGTTTTGGGGGCATTTTTTTGCTGCCACTAAAGTTTGCTGCCTGAGGTTGCCGCCTCATTCTGCCTTATTATAGAGTCGCCCTACCGCACATCACTGCTGGATTGCTATCTGCATTTTTGTATTGATTAATGTTTACAATAGCTAAGGGAATGGGGATACCTAAACTAATATGTAGGCCTTCAGGATGTTTTGGTATATTATATGCTATTTTATGTTTGCTTCTTACTGAATTGCTAATCTATTAAAAGCTAATTTATTTTATTTATTTGAATGTATTTTTATACCGACCCTTCCAGAGATCAGGGGCGGTTTACATTATAACAAAACTGAACTTTTACATAGAACAGTTTATAACTGAGTTAAAAACTGTAAGTAATTACATAGAAAGGCATTGTAAAAGTAAAACAATTAACTATTTACAACGAGCTATGTACAGTTAGATATAAGTCCATAGTTGGCATTCTTAATTGTGTTTCCTGCAATTGAGGTCTATGATGTATGTTCATTTGGGTATTATAGTGTTGGGGGGACTGTAGGGTGGCTGGGCGGCAAGGGGAGGGGATGGAATAAGACTGAGAGAAGTGGAGATACTTATGTGCGGTTGGTGCTGGGGATGGTGTAATGTTCTTTGAAAAGGTGGATTTTTAAATACTTTTCGGAATTATTAGAGGTCTTTTATTCCTCTTAGTGCTTCAGGGAGGGCGTCCATTGTGAGGGGGTAGATGAAAATGTCCTGTGGTGATTATAAATTAAGGGTTGTGCCTCGGGTAGGTTGGAGGTAAAAAGATGACCTGTTTTATATTAAGAGTCTAAAAACATGACTAAAATTAGGACAAATTAATTTTAGATCTTTTAAGCTAAGCCAATAACTAATTTATATTTTTAAAGAATTGAAAATATAGAATTTTCCAAAAAAGTCCACAATCTCTTTTGTCCCAAGCTTTAAGTCACCAAAATTTCCAAACAAAGTAGAATTCACTCACCCAGAAAGGCTATTTCTGCTCTCAGATTCCCTTCAGGAAAGAGAGCACTTGAGAGTTTCCCTTGCTATATATATCATTGTATCTAGGGGAAATGCTTCCACCAAGTCCCTTTGATTAATACTTTAATTAATCTGCTATAGCAGCAGCAATTCTACCTTGTTAAGAATACCTTAGAATAGATAATTCCTATTCATTTCAATCATAGTTTTCTCATCCTTTTTCAAAAACTCACTGCACTTCCTGTTTAAGGTAATTAAGCACTAAAAATGCAAGAAGTAAATATAGAGCTTCAAACTAAGCAAATATGTGTCGGTTTGCTTTTACAAAAGGGTGAAATGGTTTTGCACCTACCACACAAATAGCATAAAATTGATGTGTGCTAGATGCAAACCTCTGCATTACCTGTTAGAGATGTGGACCACGTGCTCCTGACAGTTAACAAGTGGTGATGTACCCATTGAGGTGGACATAATTGCATCTGCACTAATTGCAGTATTGACAGATAACCTTGGATATGTGTCCCATATCACCTGCAATGTGCTCAGCACATCCATTCTACGCAGGTAACTGTCCTGCCCATGCATTAACAGTTACAGTGAGCCAAGCATGCTACCTGCAATGCATTCACCATGCCCACCTTCCACAGGTAACTGTCCTGCTCCTGTGCTAACAGTTATCGCAGGTCCAAGTGTGTAGTTACCGTGGTCTAAACCTGTGATAACTGTGTAGTGCCCTTTAGCAAAAGGTCCCATAAGAGTCTAAAGACCCAATAGGACAAATTCATTCTAAAACTTTATGTCAACCAAAACCTATTTTGTATTAAGAATCTAAGAGGCATGTTTACTAAAGTGTGCTGACAGCACAGAGTAGCATGTGTTTTAGGTGCCATGTAAAAAGTAGCATGGGGCCCTATGCTAAAAACCTAATGCTACCCAGACTGTGTGACTGTGGGTAGCGCCTGAGTGAGATGGGCATGCCCATCATGGCGCCACTAGAATGGGACTTTGAAAGCCTGTGCTGGTCATACTTGGCAGGAAGCAACTGTCACCAGCATAATGAGAGGAAGTAGTTGATCCCCACAGCAGTATTAATGCAGTGAACTGCACTAAATGCTGGGGGGTGGTTATCTCCACCCTCTGCATCTGGGACTGTGCCCCATCCTATTCATGTGGTCCAAACCCACATTACTAGCGTGGGGCTTAGTAAATCTGCCCCTAAAGGCCTAAGTAAAACTAGGGCAAGTTAATTTAGACCTTTACGTGAGGCCAATAACTAATTTATGCTTAGGTAATGTCTAAAATTTCAGAAATATAAAATAAAATAAAATAAGCAAGGACAAATAGAGGCAATTTTCAAAAGTCAATACCTGTGTAAATGACTATTTAGCTTTTTGAAAACTGCCTTCTAGGGATGTGCAGGGCCAAAACAACGTTCAGTTAATCTTCATTTAAAATAAAGTTTTAGTGATTTTCTTATCCTTTATTTTTCATTTTGGACATATGCATAAAAACCATGCAATTAAGATAAATGTTACCTCCTTTTCTTGGCAATGCAAATGAATTGTACATGTATTAATTGGTAGGTATACAAACGTACAAGCAATTCACATAGAATTTCAATTTTTAGGTGCCCAAACGAGCAGGACTGGCCCTCTGCTAGACGGTTGCCTAGGATGGTCGACCTTAGTAGGCAGCATGGTGGCTTTGTGCTCATGGCAGGCCATGCGATTGGGTGACCACATCATGAAAACCGTAGCCTGCTACTTCTCGCCCACCGTTCGATGCAAATTCCTGTTGGAGGAGAGCAAGAGTGGCAGGGCAAGAATGAGCGCCAAAGAGCATGGTCTGCCAGGGCGCTGAAATGACTGCACAAAGCCGCCGCTTTTAAACTGCTGCTGCCACCTCCTGGCTACCTGGCCTCCCCTTGGACAGAATCGGTGTTGGGGGGGAGGGCAGAAACCCTTGGGCTGGCTCTGCAAAAGACCCCAAAATACACATTCCTACTGCCACCTTATATGTTTGTAAAGTAGGCATGTTGTTCCGTATCAGTATTTCCAAGGATAAGGTTAGGGCAGGGAGTGCTTCAATACCTTTTAGCATTTCTATTTTCAAAACTGTACCCATTGGGCCTGATTTTCAAAGGCATTTATTTATATTTTCTTATATACCATGCTATTCTGCATCAGTGTGGTTTTACATTGAACAAACTGAAATTACATTGAACAGGGCATTATAACTTGGAGATAACTATTTTACAGGGAACATGGGCTATGGAGGGTTAAGTGGCTTGCCCAAGACCACAAGGAGCACCTGTGGGACTAGAAACCCCAGTCCTTCTGGCCCAAGGTTGCTGTCCTCTAGAGGGATTTGAACCCCTGACCTTATGGCCTGAAGTACCTTGCCCCAACCACTAGGCCACTCCTCCACTCCACTCTGAGTTACCTGTGTAAATGCCTTAACAGGGAATTTTCGAAGGCACCTATATGGGTAGTGCCTTCGAAAATCCCCTGGTTTGTACAGTATATGCCCCAATACTATATGGTCAGCATTGGGCCATGTCGGGGGCATTCGGGGTGATGCGGAGGTGGGTCATGGCACTACCCATGTAGCGCTCCTCGCCTTAAAGATAGGCAAGGGTTTTCTTGCCTGTCTGTAAGGCACTGTGGCTAACCATAAAACACTGAAAATCGTTGCCAAACAGGTAGCTCCTGTGGCCTCCTAGCTGTGTGGCGGTACCTGGATTTTCGATGCCAGGGCTGCATATGACTCCGGCATGGAAAATCCAGGTTAGACGGGAGGGGGTGCGGGCTATGCACCGATGCGGTGCATAGCACCGCCCAGATCAATATTGAGCCCATTGTTATTTGCTGAAATAGTGCCCACAGAAAAATCAGGTACAAATTCTGTAACTATTTTGTTCCAGGGAAATTTTCACGCATACTTTCTATGAGAATTGCTGCAAATTTTGCAAGTAAATGTATCCATGGACTTTACACTTGCTCATGCTGTTAGGGCCACTTTTCTCCTCATCACAGAAAGCATTAGCTTCCTCATTTACCTGCATGTGATTCTGTTTAACCTTTTTTGAAAATTCAATTTTACTCTGGTGATTTTGATCTTCTGTTGATGAAGGTGGGAGAACTACAATAAGCATACCAAAGCGTGAAATCAGCAAAATTTAAGGAAGAGAAGCAAAACATATCTTCCAATTTCATACAGCCTTCTTTACACTTGCTATAACACTTATTTGCTTTGGTTTTATAGGGAAAATCCAAGTATTACGATCAGAAAAACTTTGGGGGAGGAAGAACTACTAGCATGGAAGTACAGCATGCATTCACATTTAAAAGGAACCCCCCCCCCCTTCCATTTACACAGGGCCTGATATTCAAAGGATTTATGTTCTTAACTTTGAGAGCTATGCTCCTAAATTGGCCTCTGAAAATTTACTAAGTCTGAGTGTCTTATTTTATATTCAATGAGGCAGGTTTACTAATGTGCATTAACTGGTAGCAAGGATTTGCTGTGCACGAAGCACTCCACACTAACAGTTTGAGGCCCCACACTAAAAATACAGTGCTAACCGGTAAGCTGTAATTGAGCAGAGACTGGGCCGATTAGGGGCATCACATGGGTGTTGACAACACATCATGGTTAGCGTGGGTATTTTAGGAAAGTTTTAGCCATGCCTGTTGCAAATAACACATATGCATTGTGATAAGGAAGCTTATCAGAGCCCCAAGAATACTGACAAAGGAAGGGAATTTACCCTAATCAAGGGACCTGTTTTGGCAGGGCAGAGGAATAAAACTGCACGTTTTCAAAAAAAAAAAAAAGGTTATTCCAGGCTGCAATGACCAGCAGAAAGCCCCTAGGGGAGATGAGGAGAAGGAGCAGAAGCCCAGATTGAGAAACCCTTACGTCACTCCTAATTACTCAGCTGCCAGGAGGGAGTGTGACCACCAACACCTGGGGACTGCAAGGGAGGGGTTGGAAACTGGAAACTTTAAAATTAGAACAGAATGGATGGCGAGAGAGAGAGGGAAGGAGAAGACAAGAGTAGCTCAGAGAGACTCGTGTTCTTGGAGAGATTCCTGTGAGAAGCCAGCTTCAAAGGATTGGAGAGATCCAGAGGGGTGGAGAACTTCAGCCAGGAACCCTAAAGCAGCAGCCGGTAAGAGAACAGAAGCAGCTGCAGGGAGAAGGAACACGAATACCTTTTGGAAGAGGTATGGAGCAGACGCCCTGGGATCCAGGAATACCGATTGGAGGACAGGTCACAAAAGCTCAAGTGCATACTGGCCAGAATATCTAAGAGGACAGCCTAATGCCAGCTTTAACTCAGGTATGAACTTTGGACGTTTGTCTAACTTAGAGCAATGCAAGCTGCTTAGAAACAGTTTCTGTCCTAATAGAGGTCAGTCTATAAAACCCTCTGAGCCAGATCCTGATATAGAGCCCATGGAAATAGAAGAACAAGATATAATTGGTGAGGAAGACGATTCTTTCATGAACTGTTCTTTATGTTAAGTGGCTAGCACAGAGAAATCCTGAAAGTGGGATCAAACATAAAAAGGAAACGTTCTAGTAACTGGCACACCAGAAAGTTTCTACAGAGCAGGAGAAAAGCTGTTGATTAAAGCTTGCTACCTAGCTGTTATCAAAGCAGAGCACAGCTCTGGCTGTGCACACGTTGGATATAAAAAAAAGTTCTTTGAATGTGAAAAGCTGGTTTGTACAGAAGCTTTTATTCTTGATTTGCCCTGCACCAACACTGCTAAGCAGGTTTGTCAGCAGTGGCTGAAAGAAGGACTTTCTGTTGTTTGATGGACTTTACAAGTTACATGCCTAAGCTTTCAGTTGTATTATTATTATTTTGAATATAAATCCTGGAGAAGATATCCAAAGGTGTTACCAAGTGAATCTGTGTGCAATTTGATTTACCTCATAAATAAAATTCTGTCAATGCCTTATCACTCGAGCCGACTACCTTAGTCTTCATTTACCTAAAAGGCAAGCACCACATGACTGGACTACCAATATCATAATCCTTTGCAAGCTAGTCAGTCTGGAACATTGCCAAAGTGGTGAATCCTATATATCAAGCACGCCCCTCCATTGCATATGTAAGGGGCTATGGGCACGACAGTGGCATAGTTGGTAGGATTACTTTTGCATCAAGGATACCAGGAATTCAAAAAGGATTTACAGCTGCAAAATGTTTCAAGCCAGGAAGTTGAAAGAGGAATTTCCCTGAAGGTCTTGAAGAATAAAGAGGCTGATCCAGGAGCAGTTCCGGAGAAAAGATCCTGTATGAGCCAGAATCCTCACTGGTATAAGGTAAAAAGTACCTGGGCATGACCAGTGGTGGATAAGAAAGTGTATATACAGGGGCATTTGGGAAAAAAAAACCTGTTTGTAGGGTGCTGCCCTTTGTGTGGGTTTTTTTGTTGTTTCTTACAGGATACTAAAGAATGGATCCCAAGGAACTGGTGAGCTGGATAGCAGCACAATTTGCCCGGCAGCAGGAGATCGCACAGCAGGCTCAGGACGCAGCAATCACCGCCCTGAGGGAGCAGCAGAAGCCAGTGCTTGATCTAGTTGAAGCGTTAATTGCTCTGCACAGCCAAGGAGGAGCTGAATCAACACCAACAGTGGCACCTGTTACCCCACATGTGGACAATGTGGGACTCTGTCAGGGTATTGGGGCATTCAGTTTTGGGAAACTCACACCTGAAGATAATGTAGATGATTTCCTAGAATCTTTCGAAAGAGTGCCTCAGGCACTAGCTTGGCCAGAGACCCAGTGGGCAGTAAGGCTGGCAACTTCATTAACTGGGGAGGTGCTTGCTGCCTATAGAGCCATGCCGGCAGCCCAAGCCTTAAATTATCAAGCTGTTAAGAGTGCCATAAGAGATCGCCTAGGGCTGACTGTTACTGTGTATAGGCGAATGTTTAGGGCTATTGTGTTGAGAGTTGGCGAGACGCCAAAAGCTCTGAGTCAGAGAATCAGAGGACTAGCTCTGAAATGGCTAGCTCTGGAAGGAAAGAGTATAGAAATGATTTTGGACACTATCATGCTAGAATAATATATGTCAGCAGTGCCAGAAGATTTAAAAATCTTTCTCATCCAGCAAAATTGCCAAAGCCTGGGAGAGGCAACCCTGTTATCTGAACGGTTTATGGAAGCCGCACAGGCTTGTCAGAGAACGGGTGGCCCTCTGAAAGTTGGTGCTGAGGTAAGATGTGCTGTATCAGAAAAGAGGATTGGAAAGGATGTTGTTTCTGAAAGTAATACTGTGCCTACCCAGGTTATGAAATGTGATAAGAAAAAGTGTTTCCATTGTGGAAAGTGGGGACACTTGCAAAAGGCATGCCAGTTTCACACTAATCTAATGGGTACTAGCTTAAAACAGCCTGAAGAAGGTTTCCTTTTGTTGGTTGATGTACAAGGGATTACCACAAGTGCTCTTTTAGACTCTGGTGCAGACCAGAGTATGCTATCTAGAAGGCTTTGGAAGAAAATAGAGGCCCAAGAAAAATTTGAGCATAGAAGCCCTGAGAGTAATGTACGCATTAGGTGCATACATGGAGCTGCCTCATTGTATCCCACATACAAGCTGTTAGTTAAGGGCTTGGGGGTGCAGAAGGAAATCCCTTTAGCAGTAGTGCCCAAACTTCCTGTTGATTTAGTCTTAGGAAGAGACTGGCCACAATTTAAACAAGGTTTAGTGAAAGGTCTAGGGCAGAAGAGTAAGGGGGATGGAATGGTGGTAGTGACCCCCGCTCCCTTATTTGAAAATCCTCAGAAGTCAGTTGAGAAGGTGGTTAAGAAACCCCCGGAAACCAAACCTTCCAGTAAACAGGTTTTCACCTTAAAATTTTGTAGGGTCACAGAGAAGGCCCAAGCTCCCAAGGGGGCATCCCCTCAAGCTGCTGGGTTTGACCTGTGTAGCGTGGAAAGTGTGACAATACCTGGCCAAGGAAAAGCTCTCGTGGGCACTGGACTCCAAGTGGAGATACCAATTGGGTGCTACGGGCGAATAGCCTCTGCGATCGGGATTGTCCCTGAAGCATTTCATAGATGTGGGAGCTAGAGTTATCGATCCCGACTACAGGGGAAATCTCAAAGTACTACTGTTTAACTTTGGACAAGAAGATTATCCCGTAAGAACAGGAGATCGAATCGCCCAATTAATATGTGAGAGAGTGGGTTTTCCACCATTGGAGGAAGTCACAGCTTTATCCAGCTCTGAACGCGGAACCAGAGGCTTTGGTTCAACTGATGGCATGAAGGTGAAGAGCCTAGCTGCTATCTGCGAGGACGGAAGGGAAATGCCTGAAGAAGAAGATTTGGGGCCTCAAGTTTCTAACTGAAAAGAAAGCCCAGAGCCGCAAATAGGTGAAGACCTGTCACTAATACAGCGTGAAGAATTAGCGAGATTACTTGCAAAATTTCCAGATGTGTTGACTCCGCTACCCGGCGAGACTCACTTAGTAGCTCATGAAATTAGATCTCTGCCTGGGAAGCTAATTAGGCAGAGGCCTTATCGTTTGCCTGAAGCGAAGAAACAGGAGGTAGTGGCACAAGTCCAGGAAATGCTAGATATGGGCGTTATAGAAGAATCGAAGAGCCCCTGGAATAACCCTATAGTCTTGGTGCCAAAACCAGACGGCTCTTTAAGATTTTGTATCGATTTCCGGCAAGTGAACGCAATCTCACAGTGCCCTTCCACAGAGGCCAGCTGTTACATACATGAAGGCTTCATCACTTCATCAAAAATGTTCCTTCCCTAGCTATTATTCCTCCCACTATCTTCTACAATATAATAGCTGACTGGCATAATATCATTTAGTCTACGATGCTCTACATATCTCCTGCTGCGCTGTCCTGAAAAGGGATGAATGTACTAATGGGGGTAATCCTGAAACAATGAAATGTACAAATTTAGGCCTGACATTCATTTGCCTAGATTTATGAGCCTTGTAATTTTGATGTGTTATGGACATACACGTGTAGACTTAGCTCTTTCTAAAATTACTCGTAGATGCTATTTCTACCTGTAAATGCTGGATTTTTCAAGTGGAAATTACAGATAAGATTTCTAAAATAACTCCATTGTTAAATTCATTTCAGCAATGAGTGTCTTCTTTCTGGCATTTTTTTTTTGATTACCCTGAATTATGGGAGATGCTGTTCCTGGTTCTGGTGTTAACATAGGGGCACTCTGCCTCCAGACACAGGATATTCCGATGATCAGCTGCGACTAGTAACGAAGATCCACTCTGAGGTCCATAAATAAAAAGCTTGTTCAGCTGGACAAACCCAGACATTTCAAATTGCTGCCAAATTTTGTGTAGAAAAATCATTACCCAGATAAAATCTATGGGACTGAGAAATCCATGGCATGTCCCAGAGAGCAGTTTCATTTTGCTGATCAATTGTAACTTGCACAGGCCAAATAACTTTAGACTTGCTAACTGGACAACTGTGTGGATTTGACGGATAAAGTTAACCAAATAAAGTTGCCTTCTTAATTTCATCCAGAGAAAACCAGCTGAATATTGGTCTTAAGGGTCTTGTTAATAAAGGGGCATTAACATTCATAAGCATTAACTCACCATTAAGGTGTGTTATTTTAGTGTAGGTCCCATTTTACTAAATTCTGCTAAGGTGGTGCATTTAGCAAGCATTTCTAATACACATAGGGTTGCCAACTGGCCGGTTTATCCATGGCCAGGCCGGCTGCCGGCGCAGATGCAAAACCGGCCCTTGAAAAGCCGGTTTTTTGCTCTGGCCGCAAGATCGGGAGCGGCCAAAGCAAAAGACCGGCTTTTCTTCTAACCCGAAGTTAAAAAAAAACCCACCCAGGGCCGGCCCACACACCGGAGGGCTTCAGAGGGAGCCGGGGAAGCCCGCGCGAGGCCCCGGCTCCCTCTGTACAGCCGCCAGCGTGAAGAGCCTTTTCCTTCACGCTGGCGGCTGTTTCTGTGAAGCCGCGATTGCTGGGAAAGGTTGCTTGGAAAGGGGGGGGAGACTTGGACTGGAAATGGGTTGTGATGGGGGGGGGGACGTGGACTGGAAATGGGCTGTGATGGGGGGGGGGACCTGGACTGGAAAAGGGCTATGGGGGGGGGGACATGGACTGGAAATGGGTTGTGATGGGGGTGGCGGGGACCAGGACTGTAAAAGGGCTATGGGGGGGGGACTTGGACTGGAAATGGGCTGTGATGGGGGGGGGACCTGGACTGTAAAAGGGCTATGGGGGGGGGGGACATGGACTGGAAATGGGTTGTGATGGGGGTGGAGGGGACCTGGACTGGAAAAGGGCTATGGGGGGGGGGGGGAACTTGGACTGGAAATGGGCTATGGTGGAGGGAGGGGGAACTTGGACTGGAAATAGGCTGTGATTAGGGGGGCTTGGACTGCAAATGGGCTGTGATGGTGCGGGGGGACTCGGACTGCAAATGGGCTGTGATGGTGGAGGGGCCTAGGACT
Organism: Ichthyophis bannanicus; assembly: GCA_033557465.1. NCBI lineage: Eukaryota > Metazoa > Chordata > Amphibia > Gymnophiona > Ichthyophiidae > Ichthyophis > Ichthyophis bannanicus. Next base: position 1,333,594,091 of record CM066032.1, on the reverse strand, counting down.
GGAAATAGGCTGTGATGGGGGACTTGGACTTGAAATGGGCTGTGATTGGGGGTGGGGCAAGGACTGGAAATGGCCTGGAAATGGGCTGATGAGCTGGAATTGGACTGATGTGGGGCATGGGCGAATGGGACTAGAAGGGAGTGGATGCTGGGTGGGTCTAGAACTATAAGGGAACTGATTTTGGGGGAGGACTAGAATGGATGGGGAATGAGAATGGAGAGGGGAAAAATATTTTGTGTGGAAGAAAAGTCTATGATGGGCCGGGTATTGGGAGAGTAAGAGGGGCTTGAGAATGGAAGGGTGAAATTTAAATGGATGATAAAGGAATAAGGAAAGAATTGGGGGAAAGAGCAAAAGGGAAACAATCAGTATGTTAAAGCAGAAATAGAGAGAGAATGGAAAAACATCTAAAAGAGAAGAAAGGACAAATGGATAGCTCGCAGAAGACACAAAGAAAGTGACTGGAGCAATTGCAACTGAAAAATAAAATGCCCAAACAGAAGGTAGAAAAATACTTTTTATTTTGAATTTATTAGCTGGAATATGTCTGGTCTGGGAAGTGTGTATTGCTAACATCTTTGCGTTTTTGTTTAGTACAAGAGGAAATTACTTTATAGTTTTATTTCTCCAGTGTTGTACATTTCATGTTTGGATTTTGGGGTTCCCAGTTTAATTATTATCTGACCAAGGAAGTTAACCTACACTTATCCTCGGTAATTTTTGTGAGTGGGGCTGGGGGCGGGGCAGGGGTGGGACTAGGGGCGGAGAATGGGTGGAGCATGGCGAGCCACAGGTGTCGGGTTTTTCTCGGTGAAAAAGTTGGCAACCCTAAATGCACATTAAGTGCAAAACCTTCATGGTTAACTGTCCAGGGCATGGTCAGCATCTTCCCAGCAGTTAACACATGAATCTGGACTCTCAAAGCTAATGGGCGTATTGACAGTGAGCATGTGCTGATGCCCATGCTAACCGCAATGTGCTCTCCATGCCCTCTCCCCTAATCCACCCGCTCTCTGCATTAGCTCACGGTTGCCAGTTAAAGTGTGTTTTAGCAGCTGGTAGCTGGTGTATTCATATATTAGAGTTCACCAAAACCAGTTACCGCATGCTAAAATGGTCATTAATCAGCTGGTGACGTTTGGTAAAAAGGCCCCATACTAACTAATAGTACATGCTAATGGTGTGTTTAACGTTTGCACACCTTAGTAACTAGACCCATTAATGCGAGTTGTTTTTTTTCTCTTTGCATGCCTGTCATCTATCATCAAGTCTGGTGTCAGTGTTTCTGCAAGGTTTTCCCATATCTGCTTTCACAGTGTATTCTTTCTGTGTTCTGGGTTTAATCCTCTGTCACATACAATGAAGAGATATAAAAAATGTGGGCTCCTTAGCATGCCTTAAAATATATTTTTTTTCTTTTTAGTGCGGTCTCCTGGTGACCCAGCTGCCTCTGAGTTTTTGTGGCAGTATATCACTGGGCGTATATTGCCAGGCTTTTTCTTCCAAGGAAAAGTGACTTGCCCAAGGAGCACCAGTGGGAACTGAACCCTTGATCTTCTAAATATTATGCAATTGCTCTAACCACTAGGCTATTAATTTATTAGCCCTGGGAGTACCGATGGGGTCAAAAGTGACCCCATTGCAAGTTTCACAACGCGTATCTCGGAAACTAGTTGTTCAAGAATGCAATCTTTTTATGACTTTTCACATGTCAATATTCTCTTTATATTGCGCCATGAGGAATAATTTTCATCCGCTAGGTGACGCTAGTGATGAATTGCAGCACAGAGTACCAGTGGGGTCATTTTTGACCCCAGTTGCTTACATCTGGTTTGGATCGTGATACAATTTGCAGTTTTGTGAATTTTTTGATCTGACAAAGGTATTTATCATTAATTATGTATCATTTATTTTTTGTACTCTTATTTTATGAAAATTACACATTTTCTGTAATTGATATCATACGTTCTCTCATTATTTCCGATGAAATCTAAAGGCTTTCAGCTCGTTCATCACGATTATTATACACCTATAGTAAAACTGCCTTGCGTTTTATTCAACTTTATCTTTGTTTATTTATTTTAGGTTATTGTTTATGATGTCAAATGAAAGTATTCAGCTGCCCAAGTAAGAGAAATATTGCAATGAGATGCTGACAGGATGGCTCTGAATCATCTGATGCAGCATATTCAGCAAGCGAAGAAGCATATCAGCCAAGTTCGGGTGATAAATCTGATGACAGTCATGATTCAGATGGTGACAGCAGTTGGTCGCCAAGTGAATGTGAGACTTATGTTGAGCCGGTAACATCGCCTGCAGCAAAGAGTCAAGTTACAGGTCGAGGCAAAGGTCGAGGTTGTGCTGGACAGGGAAGAAGGCAGGAGTCCTCGGTGTCAGTATCATCTGTGAGGAATCTTAGTTGTGGTTGTAGGGGAGTTAAGAGGTCATCAACTATAAGCACAAATGTTGCCATTGAAGCCTATGTATCTAAGGATGCCACATCATGGAACAGGAAACCTATAAAGCAAGCTGCTGGAAGATACGCCAGAGCTAAATGTCATGCTCGTACAACAAGGTCCTACAAGGTATGCTGTACGAAATGTTGATGGCCCTCTTGCAGCATTCCACTTGTTCATGAGAAGAACTTATTGAATGAAATCATGATGAGGATGAGCAAACAAGGAAGACACATTTATGACAACACCTGGAAAGATATGATAGATGGAGAATTTCAACGTTTTCTTGGACTTCTGATCCACTCAGGCGTGTACAAGTCACGAAATGAATCCATAGTTCAGTTGTGGAACCTTGAAGATGGTCATTCTGTTTTCGGCAAAAATATGGCCCATAACAGTTTTCAGCAAATTTCTTGTGCTCTCAGATTTGATGATGCAACTAACAGACGTGAACAACGAGGCGTGGATAAGCTTGCTCCAATCAGACACGTTTTTGATACCTGGGAAGCAACTCTATGTGACGCCTTTATTCCTGGTGAAAATGTTACCGTGGATGAGTAACTGCTTACATTTCATGGCCGTGTTCGGTTCAGAAAATATATTCCCAGCAAACCTGGGAAATACGGCATAAAGCTATGGATGTTGTGTGACAGTGGAACGTCATATGTTCTGAGTCTTTAAGTATTGTCGCACCGCCGCCCTAGTGGCCAAGGGTGGTTAAGGCAGGTCGGGTGGACATGAGTTATTTTTCTATCTTTGAGTTTGGTCTTTGTATGCGGGGTCTGGGTATTTGTTCCCAGGACCTACCATGTACCAAAACTTCAAGTGAACACAAAGTCCGAGGGTAGGGAAAGAAAGGCTTTTTATTTCCCCTAATGTACAATGGTTCAAATAGTGGAGTCTACATCAACATAAAGAAAACCTTGCTTCAGGCAGAAAAGAAAACATATTCAGATATTGCTTTGTCTACTGTTACTTCACAGGACCTTATACAAATAAAACACACAGGCTTTGCTACTGAGCCCTGCTTTACATTTCAGGCAGAGACTCTAGGCTTCCTGCCTGACAGTAGCTGCAATCCATGGCTATCTCAGGAGGGTCCTCATTGAATTCCACCTGCATAGGCTGTGGGTCTGATAACTGTGACTCTGTTGAGGCTTCTCATATACCGCTTGCACTAGCCTCCAGTGTTCTGGGCCTAGGTCTGGGCTTTGGTCATGTGAATGCTTGCTATGAAAGTGTCTTCCTTTGTCTTGGTGCCTTGTGTTAAACAGTCTTTCTTTTGATAAAAGCTTGTGTCTTGTCTTACAGACAGCTTGGTAAGGAGTGCATACCTCTGTTCCTTGTGCTCCCTGTGTCAGCAAGTTATAACGCTTATTAGAATAAAAATGTGGTTTACCTTGTTCTCTGGGCCTATCCCAGTTAGCTGAGTCTTGAGGCCTAGTCCTGCTGCAATTCAGCCTTACTCGAGTAGTAGGCTTCCCACTGTTCAGCTGACCTTCGGGTGGAGTTACCACTCTTTCACACCCACACCTTTTGCTCCTTGAATGAAGAGTGTTACCTCTTATGGCAATGACTTCATCATCTCTCTGGTAACTTCCACAGTGTCCTGCATCTGCTGGTACCGGTTCCTTATATAAAACTCTGACCTTTGTTTCTCTCCTGGTACCTTTCTTTCCAGTGTCTCTTTGCCAAGAACTCCTGGTATTCTGCTGCACCGGACTCACTGTGTCTTCTTGCCAGGAACTCCTTCCTCTCTGGTATCTTTGCCAAGACTCCTTTTCTTCCTCGGCTTCTGCCTCCGCCTCTGCCTCTCTTGCTTGTCCTACTTCCTCCTTTTCAACTTCCCAGCCTTTCCTAAGAGGAACTCCCCCTTTCCTGGATTGGCTGTTGGCCGGCATTACATCATCAGCTCTGGGGTGCGGTTCTCTAGGCCCTGGAAGGTCTCTCTTGCTCCCCCTATATGGCTCCTCGTAATGTTGCATCTGGTGTTGGCATCTTTTTTCTGGATTTAAAACCTTTTTTTCTGTTTGAATAGGCTCTGCAGTACCACAGTATATACACGAAGGGAACTCGGACAAAACAGGGAACAGAATCAGGGTGAAAGGGTTGTTCTGCAACTTACTGAAGGATTGATGCGATCTCGCAGAAATGTTACTGTTGACAATTTCTTCTGCAGTTTATCCCTGTCACAGAAATTGCTAGAAAAACAAATGACACTTTTGGTGACAATTCAAAAGAACAGCAAAGGGCCAAGAGGTATTCACTTCACTGTTTGCCTTTCGCGATGATGCCACTCTGGTTTCCTATTGCCCGTAGAAAGGAAAAGTGGTTGTTCTTCTGAGCAATTTGCATGATCAAGAAGAAGTAGATAAAACACGTCCAGACAAAAAAACTACGCATGATCTTGGACTATAATTCTAGTAAAGGTGGAGTAGATACGGCAGATCAAATGTTGCGCACGTATACCACAAAATGAATGACAAGACACTGGCCAGTGACAATCTTCTACAACATGTTGGACATCAGTGCTTTGAACGCCTTCATTGTTTGGATGTCACTAAATCCAGAATGGCAGTCCAAGTCAAAGCACAGATGTCGTCTATTCCTCCTGGAATTAGGAAAGCAGTTGCTTCAGAATAATTGCAGTGAGACTTCTTCAGCATTGAAGAAGCCACTGATGCTGTTTGCAATGTCGGGATCCCAAAGAAAAGGGCAAGGTGTCACTGCTGTTCCAGAGAAAAAGACAAGAAAAACAACATAGTCTGCACTTCCTGCAAGCGCAAAGTTTGCAAAGAACATTCAGAAATTGTCTGTGTCTCATGCAAATGACTGCAGTACTTTACTGTGTTCATCAAGTGCATGCAAAAACTGCTTTCATGGCAACTCTTCTTCATGTAATTTTATGATAAAGCATTAAATTTCAAAACATTTAACCTTCATATAATAAATAATTAATTCAGAATAATATTTTGTCTGTTTAGTTGAAAAATTTCATGGTTAACAATTAAAATTTGTCGTGGGGTCATTTATGACTCCAACGGTATTCAGTGTGTGCCAAAATTCTCGGTAATTCCAGGGTTAAGATGTAATATGGGGTTAGCATGTGATGATGTCATTAATGCTGAATAGTGCAGGTTCAGGGTTTTTTTTATGTGTCATGTTTGCTAATATTGTTTGTTAGCAGGATTAGTGCATGGTAACCTCATAGTGCACTTTAGTAAATAGGACCCTAAGGGTGCACAAAATAATTTTTACACATAATAACCTGTGAATTAATGTACATACAATCACTTTGCACTCATTAAAAAGTATGAACATACATTACATTTTTTAAATTAAAACAAATGTCTAAAATGAATTGAAACAATGGCTAGAAAAAAAGGGAAAATGATGAATCCAAAAGAGAACTGAAACTTTTTTTTTCCCTGTGCATAACCGTCAAAGATATACATGATCTATGGGGTATGTTTACTAAAACCCCGCTAATGTGCGGGCCACGCTAGTGCGCGTGTGCCATATAAGGAGTGGGCGTTTCTTTCTGAAAAAGAAAAACCGTGATTTAAATATGCGCTAAGGTGCGCGGCGCCCATGTGTGCCCCGCACATTAGCGCATGAGAAAGCTGCGCGGGAGGCATAAGTGGTGCGCTGATGTGCAAGCAGAAGAACAGAGCCACAGCACAATGGTTAAGACACTGACTAATGGTGCAGGGAACAGGGGTTCAATCCCCCACAGTGCCCAATGAAGACAGCTGGCTGAGGCATTACTTTAGGAGCCAGTTTAATATTGGGCGGCATAAGGCAGTGCGCTGATGGGCATAAGGCAGTGTGCTATTGCTTTAGGGGGCATTTTAATATTGGGAGGCATAAGGTGGCGCGCTGATGTGCAAACACAGGAACAGAACCACAGCACAATAGTTAAAACACTGACCAATGGTACAGGGGTCAAGGGTTCAATCCCCCACAGTGCCCAATGAACAAGGCTGGCTGAGGCATTATGTATTATGGGGAAGATTGGTTTAGGAGGCATTTTATTTTTATTTTAATTATCACTACTAGCAAACGCACTTTCAAAGCGTGTTAACATAAGGCGCCCCATAAGGCACATTTTAAAGTGCACTGTCCGCCAAGGCACCCTAGAATGTTGCTTATAGGGCGCTTTATAGGGTGCCGTATGAGGTACCGCAAGGTCAGAGTACTGTTTTTGATGGCAGCACTGTGCAGTGTAAGGAATGAAAAGCATAAGTAGGTGCGCTGACATGCAAGGAGGAGCAGCAGTGGAGCACAATGGTTAAGGCACTGACTGCTCATACAGGGGTCATGCGTTTGCTCCCCAGGGTGCCTAATACGTAAGGCTGGCTGAGGCATCAGCTTTGCAATGTACATTTTGTTTCCTGCAGCACTTTATTTTTATTTTATTAATTGCTGCCAGCAAACACGCCCTAACGTGCCGTAATTGAAAATGACGTATAAGGCACCCTATAAGGCACTCCATAGGGCACATTATAAAGTGCACTGTCCACCACGGCACCCTAAAATGTTCCCTACAGTGCACCCTATAAGTTGCATCACAGGATAATGTATAGTGCACCTTATATGGACGGGAACCATAAGGTGCCCTATAGGGCGCCCTATAAAGCGCCCTCAGAGGCACCTTATGGGTTCAGTACGCTGAGGGTGTTTTTGCTGGCAGCAAAAATGTACATTAAAAAGAGATAATGCTTTGGCCAGCCCTATCGAAGAACCCCACTGTGGGTTTGAACCCATGACCTTTGGCTTCACAGGCAGTGAAATAACCATTGGGCTACAGCTCCTAGCAAGCCCCTGGTTGGCTGCAGAGAGCCTGCATGTCACCACAGAGACAGTCTGCTGTGGTCACCAGAATAGGGTTCGCCCACCCATACCCATGATGCACTGCACATGCAAATCAGCTGTCCACAGATAAACACAAGATGGGGTATGCACCCCCACAGCACCTCGGCCTGGTAGGGGGAAGTGACCATGTGCACCCCCACAGCATCTCGGCCTGGTAGGGGGTACAGACCGTGTGTTTTACTGGCACAGAGTAGCTAAACACCGTCACATTGTGCAGGTACTGTGTTCACCCTGAGGGTGCGGTGAGGCGCCCAGCACCAGGTCCACAGCACCTTCCATGGCTGAAAGAGGCCATGATACAGGTACAAAGCAGTGTTAATGTGTGAGATAGGTAGCTTCTGCAGAAACACCTTGGATATATCTGCCTGTCTCAGTCAGGTGTTGCCCCTATGGAGCCCTAGGAGGATCACCACCCTCCTCCTCCAGGGCTGAGGGCAGCAAACAGGGTCTCCCATCAACAGATCCACATTCTACCCCCCCTGCAATGGTGGCAGTAGAGGGGACCATCAACCCCAGTCCTGCTGGGGAAAAGACACCCTTCAGGGCAGTCAATGCAGCTCTGTACATAACCATAACACAATAGCACATTGTGCCTCCAAAACAATATTCAAATCCCACAGAGGCACAATGTGCCGCAGCGGAGGACGAATAATCTTAGCCGCTCTGAAAAATCTTTGCACATCCGGATGCAAGGATAGCTTGCAATTTTGGACTAATTCCCTAAAACATGCAAGTGCAGCTACCTGAACCTTAAGGGTATTAATTGCCAACCCTTTATCCAAACCTTCCTGGAGAAATAAAAGCAACTGAGGCAAGGAAGCCGAACGAGGAAGAATATCATGCCGTTCACACCAAGACTCGAAAATCTGCCATATCCGGACATACGCAAGAGATGTCCCAGGTCTTCTAGATTTAAGTAAGGTAGCCACTACAGAATTCGCATAACCTTTGCGAGTCAAGCGAGACCTCTCAAGAGCCAAGCCATAAGCAAGAAGCGATCCACGTGTGGCATGAGCACGGGTCCCTGATTTAACAGATTGACCCGGACTAGAAGACGCCAAGGTGGAGCTATTAGAAGCCGAACTAGATCGGCATACCAAGGACTAGATCGGCATACCAAGGACGCCGAGGCCAATCCGGCGCAATCAGAATCACTGAACCGCAGCGCTTCGTTATGCGTTGAACAACTCGGCTCACCATTGGCCAAGGTGGGAAAACATACAATAGAATGTTCTCCGGCCAAGGCTGAGCTAGAGCATCGAGCCCTTCTGACATGCATTCCCTGTGTCTACTGAAAAAACGGTTCGACTTTGCATTGTTGAACGTCGCCATTAAATCCATAACCGGTTGTCCTCACTTTAAGGTTATTTCGTGAAAAACTGCTACGTTCAACTCCCATTCTCCTGGATCGAGGAGAGACCGACTAGGATAATCGGCCTGAACATTCTCTTTGCCCGCATTGTCGGAGAACAAACGAACTGCCTTCTTTATGAGAAGGTGCTCGAAGTGCTGAAGAGCAAGCCGGGCAGCGCGTAGCTCTAGCATGTTGATCGACCACAATGTTTCCTCTTTTGACCAAAACCCTTGAGTTATTTGCGACTGACAATGCGCTCCCCAGCCTATCAGACTGGCATCTGTGGTGACTAACACCCACGCGGGCTCCTGCAAAGGAATACCCGCCTTGAGATGTACCGGGTCCAACCACCATTCTAGACTTTCCCTTACCGTTTCCGGACAAAACAGGCGCTGCGATAGAGGATGCAGCTGCGGTGACCATCGAAAAGTAAGGCCTGTTGTAAGGGCCGCATGTGAGTCCTGGCCCACAGAACCAGATCCAAGGCAGCCGCCATGGAACCCCAAAACTGTAAGTACTTCCAAGCCAATGGAGCTTGAACTCTTAAAAAAGCTTGCACTTGTTGCAAAATCTTGACTATTCTTTTTTTTTTTTTTTTTTCCGGCAAGAAAAACTGCTTCTCAAGCCGTATCGAAGTAGGCCCCTAGATAAGCCAGTTGTTGAACTGGCTGCAAGTGACTCTTTGCTTGATTTATCACCCAGCCTAGCTGTTCCAAAAGTTGAACAACTCAAGACGTCGCCACTACGGAGGCCAGATGAGAATTGGCTCTAATTAGCCAATCGTCGAGGTATGGATGAACACGGATCCCTTCTTTTCGCAGCGCAGCTGCTACCACTACCATGAGCTTTGTGAAGGTTCTTGGAGCCGTGGCTGTTTGAGTTGTGTTTTGATTTTGAATAGAGAGAGATGTAATACATGTTGTATGAGTCTTTGTTTTCAGATACCATCTGAAGACAGCACGGACAGCTGCTTTCTGAAGACAGCACGGATAGCTGCTTTCTGAAGACAGCACGGATAGCTGCTTTCTGAACAAAAGTTGTTTGAGGATGGGAACTATTTACTTCTGCTGTATAGTTGACGTGTCCTAGATACTGGACATGTATCTAATAGTTATGTAAATAAGTAGTAAAAATTATTTTTGTTGTTGCATAGTATAAGTGAGGAGCACTAGTTTACTCCGTAGTAGAGTAAAACAAGTTAGCTTTTATTATGTCTCGGTTTCCTGTTGTTCTTGTATCTGCTCTCCTCTACCCAAGTCTCATTACAGGAACTATCATCCGAATATGCACGATTGGCTAAATCCACAGATGGGGTATATCGCTATCAAGAAATACCCCCACCTTTCCCCGAAGGAAAGTATCTGGTCATCCTGAGTTTCTGTTCCATACAGGACCAGCCAGTGTTCTACTCATTAAACATCACTCAAATACTGTGGGCGCCACCAGTTTCCACTTCTCTAGAAAGGACAGAAGAAGTGAGGGCACCTCCAGAACATTACTTTTTAGGTCCTCCTGCCTAGATTTTGTACAATATTTCTTGCCAGGATAAAGAATGTTTCTTTTTCAGTTGCTCCCAGAATGCATGACACCCGCCTTCCTAAGAACACTCTGTTGTACAGTTTAAACAATACCTGGTGCAGTCATACACCACTGGTCTCCATCACCATTGACGGGACAACTTATTCCACACCGCTGGTTACCAATGACTCTATGGACATTCCAGACTTTATCTCATATGCTGTGCATCCATTACCACTTGGCATGGGAGAAAAGACACTACATAAACTGCTCAACTTTACAGAACTCCATGCCTATATTGATCACCTTAAAACAACTGTAACCGTTTTGTTTTTTATTTAGAGTGTGTGCCACTTATTTTGATGAAGTATGCAGTTGAGGAATAAAACTGATTTTCTCCTGTGGAATTTGGTTGGAGTTCTACTGCTTCATCTGCATATCTCATAAAGAGGTCTCTGATTGGCTAAAGGACCTAGGGAGCAGATGGATGATGTCAGCAGAGTCCTTGTTTCCTAGACAACAGGAAGAAAGTTGGATTTGAGTTGGACATTAGGCCTGGATATGTTAAGCTGCACCCCACCACTATCTGATATTCTCCTGCAGCAAGCCTTCAGCCACTGCACCCTGCAAGGCACTCCATCAAGACACATATCAGCTGCAAACAGTCTGCTAGTTAGTCCATAGTGCATGTTCCTAGTGGAAATGCATGCACCCAGAACTGGGATGGCAGCACACACAAGCAGATAAGTCAGTGACTGGGCCCCAAAAGGAAACCCATAAATATCACATGAGAAAAATACTATAATAGCACTATGGGGGTGCCTAGCCATGCTGTCATCACTGCACAGTCAGGGTGAGAGTAATCTCCCAGCAGGACATACTGAGGTCACCCTGTCTGTGTAGGTGGTGGCCGGGCACTAAAATGTCCCAGTCAGTGCCCTATGCCCTGTGCAGATGCACCCTGGCCAGGCCACCCTGTCCGGGCTATACCCATGGTACCTTGCTCCTCATTATGCACATTGGCAGGCCAATACTGGCAACATTGCTGGCAGTGTTGGCTGTGGAAGGTGTTTTCAGCCACCACACACTGTATAGACAGACACACACTCCGACACCTATGCCAGCATTGTGCTACTATAGAGGAGTTCAGCAGCCATGCCCACCACACCAGTCCTGGGCACAGTACATGCATGGATATGGTACGCAATACTGTTGGGGGTCACTCCCCAGGGTGGTAAACACTGTCAGAGACCAGACCTGAAGCACACACCGCAGACATCAGAATGATTGTTATGATGGAGCTCAATCAGCAAACTGTGCTTAACGTAGGAATTTCTATCTGCCAGTACTCATAGCAAACGTTTGAGAGCTGTGTACCATATACCCAGGTGTAGGGTTGCATTGCTAAGGTATGCAAGTGCTAGTATTGGGAGATGCACGCAGGGCCCAATGTCCTGCCTCTCCAGGAGGCATTGGCCAATGGGGCCTGTGGGTGTGGGTGTGGGTGTGTCTGCCCCTGTTGGCTGCTGCTTTACGGCAGAGCTTCCCAACTGCAGTCCTGGTGTGCCAAACACTGTTCGGGTTTTCATGCTGTCCCTCATGAATATGCATGAGCTACATCTGCATACCATGGGGGTGCTGCATAGATATGCAGCACAGGCATCTTTATTAGAGGCAGCATGGAACCTGAATGGTGTGTGGCCCTCCAGGACTGCATTTGGGAGACTCTGCTCTAGGTAATGCGCCTGTTTATGGTGTTTGTGCTCGGTGGGGTAAAATATAGGCGTATTAACCATGCGTATGTTCTCAGCAATAAAGGTTTGTCCTTACTATCACGGTTTAGTTGTGGGAAAAATATGTGGACTGGATTGGCAGTAGCCCCAGCTGGGCTTTGAACCTGTGACCTTCTGTTCTTGCACACACTGTCTGTGTGCACTGCACCACCGTGTTGCCACAGATAAGCTGCATTCCCTGCGGAATCCATGAGTGTACATCCGACAGAGCCTGTCTGTTGCAGTGGACAGTGCCAGCCTGCACAGGGCTAGGCCACTGTCTGCTGTGGCTAGCAGCCACTGCCCCCTTCACCACCTGTACCCTTCCGCCAACATGCTGACATGTCCTTATCTTGGAAACAACATATGACCTGATTGAGTTGTGGCACTCCAGGACTGCATTTGGGGGACTCGGCTGTAGGTAATGCCCATTGTTATGGTGTGTATGCGGTGTAGGGTAAAATATAGGTGTTTGAACCATGCTTATGTTCTCTGCAATAAAGGAGTGTCTTTACTATCTCTGTCTAGTGGTGGGTAAAATATGGGGACTGGGTTGGCAGGAGCCCCAGCTGGGATTTGAACCTGTGACCCTCTGGTTTTACAGGCACTGGCTGTGTCTGCTGCACCACACTGTGGCCACCGAGACAGTGCTGTCCCTGGAGATAGGAAACCTGGCCGAACGGATCAGAAACCCTGCTCTGCACAATTTTACTGTGGGCTCATTCGCCTTGTATGGAGACAAAAGGGCAAATAAACCTCAAAAATGACCTCGAAAAAAGGGGCAAAAACATAGCCAAGCTGGGCAATAGTGATATCAATGGGCAACATTAAAATACACTCCCAGGAAAGCTCCAAAACAAGAAATGATTTTTGGAAGGGTCTACGGAGCGTAGACCCTTCCAAAAATCATTTCTTTTTTTTGGAGCTTTCCTGGGAGTGTTTTTTATTGTTGCCCATTGATATCACTGTTGCCCAGCTGGATTATAATTTTTTAGAATTTTGTTGGGGTCATTTTTAATTTTTATTTGCTATTTTGTTCTGTTCACATGTATCACACTGCTCACGTTTTGTAGGTTTGCCCGGTTTTGCTGTACATTGCTGACGGAAATGGTTTCTCTTCCCTTTAAATCGGCTCTAACGCGAGGTTTTCACTCGCGGTATTTTTTAGCTGGAATTTAAGCCCCGCTCCTGTGCGGGGAGCCTCTCCCCTCCCACTCTCCACCCATTGACCCCGTCCCTCAGCCCCTCGGGAGCCTTCCTCCGCCCTCGGAATGTCTTTCCACGCCTCTATCGCACTTCAGCACGCCGCGCACTTTTGCGGGCCCGTTAGTGCAGCGCGCACGTGTGCGGGGCACAAAAATGCACTATTAGCGTGCGCTAAGATACCTTAGCGCACGCTCAAGTGCGCCCCGCACAATTGCGCGGTTTAGTAAACATACCCCTATGTCTTTGAATTTTTTTCATTCTTCTTATTGTAATCATGACCTCCTTGTTTGTACATTTCTTTTTTTTCCCCCCCTGACATCTGAAAGTATGCAGCAGCTTATTCAGAGAATCAGTCTCCTGTAGATGTATGCCACCACTGCATTCCCTGAGATGACTCAGGATGTAAAGAGAAATCCCTAATTACCCCAGGTCAATGTCGCAGCAGGACATATTAGGGAGATAGTTTCTAATGGAAATAAATGACTGCTTCTTGGAGCAGCTGGCTCATGAACTTACAAGGGAAAGCTATTTTGGACCTAGTGGCACACAGGATCTGGTGCAAGAGATAAGGTTGGCAATAGTGATCATAATAAATGGAAGAAGGACAGCATGGAAATCCACAATACTACCTTTTAACTTTCAAAAGGGAGACTATGATAAAATGAGGAAAATAGTTAAGAAAAAAATAAAAGGAACAGCTGCAAAGGTTAAAGATTTACATAATTATTTACATGGACATTGTTTAAAAGTACTATCTTGGAAGCCCAGACCAGATGTATCCCATGCTTTAAGAAAAGTAGAAGGAAGGCCAAAAAACTGCCAACCTGGTTTAAAGAGGAGGTCAGAGAAGCTGTTGTTGCCAAAAGAGCATCCTTTGGGAAATGGAAAAAGGAGCCTAATGACAAACACGGGAAACAACATAAGCATTGGCAAGTTAGATGCAAGGCACTAATAAGGCAGGCAAAGAGAGAATTTGAAAAGAAGCTTGCCGTGGAAGCAAAAATGCATAATTAAAACTTTGTAGCAAAAATCTGTGAGAGATTCAGTTGGACCATTGGATAATAGAGAGGTAAAAGGGACACTAAGGGAAGACAAGGCCATAGCAGAGACTGAAGGAATTCTTTGCTTCGGTCTTTACTGAAGATGTAGGAAAGTTACCCATGCCTGAAATGGTATATTAAGGTGATGTAGTAGAAGTATTGAAAGAAATACCGATAAACAGGGAGGATATATTACAATTGTTTGATTAAACTGAAGAGTAACAAATCATCTGGACCAGATAGTATACATCTAAGGGTGTTGCAATAACTGAAATATGAGATTGCAGACCTACTAATAATAATCTGTGAACTATTATTAAAATCATCTCTAGTACCTGAAGATTGCAGTATGGCCAATGTAACGCTAATTTTTAAAAAGGGTTCCAGGAGTGATCTAGGAAGCTACAGACCTGTGAGCCTGACATCAGTACCAGCCATAATGGTAGAAGCCATTAAGAACAAACTTACTGAACATGTAGATAGTCATGGTTTAATGGGATTTAGCCAAGGAAAGTTGTGTCTTACTAATCTGCTATATTTTTTTAAAGGTGTGAATAAGCAGGTAGACAGAGGTGAGCCGATTGATATAGTGTATCTGGATTTTCATAAAGCCTTTGACAAGGTCCCTCATGAGAAGCTCTTGGCAAAATTGAAAAAGTCATGGGAGAGGAGACAGTGTACTATTGTGGATCAGGAACTGGTTAAAAAAGACAGCAGAGAGTAGGGCTAAACGGCCAATTTTCTCAATGAAGAAAAGTGAATAGTGGAATATGCCAGGGATCTGTGCTGGGCCCACTGCTTTTTAACATATTCATACATGACCTGGAAATAGAAATAACGAGTGAGGTGATCAAATTTTCAGGTGACACAAAAGTATTCAAAGTTGTTAAAACACAAGAGGATTGTGAACAAATGCAAAAGGACCTGATAAACTGCAAGACTGGACGTCCAAATGGCAGAAGAAATTTAATGTGGACAAGTACAAAGTTATGCACCTAGGAAAGAACAACCTCAACTACGGTTACATGATGCAAAGTTCCACATTAGGAACACACACCTAGGAAAAAGATTTAGGCGTCATCGTGGATAATACATTTAAAGCCTCCACCAGTGTGCAGCAGCGGCCAAGAAAGCAAATAGAATGCTAAGAATCATAAGGAAAGGAATGGCTAATAAAACCAAGGATTTTATAATGCCTCTGTATCATTCCATGGTGCGACCACATCTTGAATATTGTGTTTAATTTTGATTGCCATATCTTAAAAAGGATATAGCAGAATTAGAAAAAAATACAGAGAAGAGCCATCAAAATTGTAAATGGGATGGAAGGATACTCCTATGAGGAAAGGCTTAAAAGGTTACAACTCTTCAACTTGGAAAAGAGATGGCTGAGGGGAAATATGATAGAGGTGTATAAATTAGTGGAGTGGAACTGGTAAACATAGACTGATTGTTTATGCCATCAAAGAATAGAAAAACTAGGAGATAAGCAATGAAGCTACAATTGTGACCCCAAAATTCCCTAGAAGAGACCTATGTCTATTACCTAAGTCTTTACTACCTGTTCGAATCATCAATGTTGCCCCCCGGTGATGGCTTCCCCCCCCTAAATACACTGATCACTGTCCACCCCCCCCCCCCTTCTTTGTTAACCCTCTTTGACCCGGTGAAAAGCGGTATATAAATACAGTTAAATAAATAAATTTAAGATTAATAAGAGAAAATATTTTTTCACTCAACATTTAATTAAACGCTGGAATTCGTTACAGGGGGATGTAGTAAAAGTTGTTAGTCTATCTGGGTTTAAAAGAGGTTTGGATAAATTCCTGGAGGAAAGGTCCATAAATTATTATTAAAGAGGACCTGGGAAATCCACTGCTTACTCCGGGACAAGCATTGTGGAACCTATGTACCTTTAGGGAACCTGCCAGGTACTTGTGAGGTGGATTGGCCACTGTTGGAAAGAGGATACTGTGGTCTGACCCAGTATGGCATGTCTCATGCTCTTATGGAGGTGGATTTCTACATGCTGCCGCCTTTCCTGCGTTATATCCATTGCTTAATATTGGAGATGTTCATGACTAGAGCCTCGCTTCTAAGCCAGGGAATGTGAAGTATGATCTGCGTCTCTCAAATTTATTGCTAATTCTCGCTGTAGTACTTGCATCGTGCCAAAGAGAGCTTCCTTCTTGAGTTCATGAGATGTAACATGTATAGGTAGTTTGTCAAGATGTGCTTAGAAATTTGCATCTGTTGCTTTTTGCAGTTTTTCCCCTTTCTTCCAGTTTTTGGTGGATTCTCTTTGTATGCCATCTTGATTTAAATATAGAGTTGGTAGCTTAAAAGTAGCAGTGCATTATCGTCTCTTTATTTATTTTAATTATTTTACAGGCTTTTTAATACCGCTTTATTATTTCAATCAAAACGGTTTACATTGTAACTTAAACTTGGTAATGTACATTAAACAGGGACATTGATAACTTGGATTTTTCTGAGGCAATGGAGGGTTAAGTGACTTGCCCAAGGCCACAAGATCTTTATCCACAGAAGTCCACTTGTAGTTAATCTTCTTAAATTTTTCCATAATTTCTGTGGTTTATCTCCTGTCACAATGGGCCCATGAACATGCCACCATGGCCTTTATCCATGGCAAGGATGTTACCGGCATCTGCAGTGTCTTCACTATTACTACAACCATCATTAGCCCTAGTGCGGTACCTTTTTATCCTGGGCGTCATGCAGTCAAAATGTGTTTTTTTTTTTTCTTTTCTGCCATACTTCAATTGTAGTGTTAACTGGCTGGGATTTAATATAGATTTTGAACAACAGAGTCACCACATGAAGGTATCCAGCAAGACATGGGGAGGGAACTACATTCTGTACCCCTAAGAGATTCACAGCAATTCACCAACCACAGCTAGTGAATTTTATGCTGCACTAACCATTGCCTGTGAGGAATCCTGAATGATTGTCCATTTGCCTCTTGCAGTCCTATCTCAGCATGTTCATGCTTTGCTTCAGTTAATCTTTAGAGTATTTATCCTTAGGGGCATGTTTACTAAGTCAGGATAGGATTTTGCAGCAAATAGTGTTAGGATTAGTGCAAATGGCTCCATGTTAGCTGCAGAAGCTGTTTATTATCTTTTGGGGGTACACACAGCATTTTGCCAGCAGATAAAGCTACAAAACTGCAGAGATCACAGCACGGCAGAAAAATGGATGCAGCTAATGCCACCCATTGAGATGGCGTTATTTCCACCTGCGATGTCCGCAAAATGTGCGGTTGCTCCTGATGCTCGCGATAACTGCTCACTGCATACATGCCCACTCTCTGCCTGCACTCCACCCATACACATAGCTAATGCATAGTAAGCATTGCAGAAAATTCCCTGCACTCTATCTGCATTTGGCTTGCATTAGCTATTATTGTGGCACACTGTTCCCCAGGTTATCACCGTGCTAACAGCTAGTGCTCTTTAGAAAACATATCCCTACTTGTTTGAATTTGTGGCTGTTTTCAATGATTTCATGTTATTGCTGCAGTATTTTACTTTAGTAGTTAAATTTGTAACCTCTTTTGGATATATTTTGCATAAAGGAGCAAAATATAAATGAAGAATGAACATATAAAATCCCTAATAGCCCACATCGGGCAGCATTGCTTTGGGCTGTGACCAAGCTCAGCAGTGGTAGACCTGATATCTATAGCAGGGACTGATAGAGTTCTCATAAGTGTTGTCCTCTAAACTCTGTACTGTCCTCCACTATACCTAGCCTCAAGGCCAATGGTGGTAGAAAAGACATTGCTAGGAATTTAAGAGATCCAAGGCTCAGGGCGATATACCTTCCTGCCTTTCCTACCCTTTCCTATCTCCCCAGATCTGGCAATTCAAAAAAAATTGTGTTTGCCTTCTCCTTTTGGGCATGATCTTGTAAAAGCTACTACCACTACGTCTTGAAGGACTACCAAAAGGGACCAAAAATCCAGCAGAGAGCTTTCAGTTTAAATTCAGAACCCAGCAGAGAGCTTTCAATTTAAGTTTAGAAGCCAGCAGAGTTTTTAGTTTAAAATTTCATACTCGGTCAGGGCCTAGTATCAGCAAAGAGCTTTTGCTTTAAATTTTAGAACTCAACAGAGAGCTTTATTTTAAATTTAAAACTCAGCAGAGAGCTTCTAGTTTAAGTTTAAAACTCAGTCAGGGCTAGTATCAGCAGAGAGCTTTTAGTTAAATCAGAGTATAGCTTAGCATAAAAGGAAAAAAAGGGTCATATATTCTTTGAGCAGAAAGAATAACCTTCCAGGTCCTGCCTAGGCTCCATTGCTGGCCGACTCCCCAATCTCTCTAGTACATTCACTCTGCTATCTCGGAGTCGTCATGACGACTCCTTGTCATATCATAATCACCTGTCCTCTCTGGCTCATTGCTCCTTCTCCCTCTGCCAGATCCATGCAATGTGCCCCTTCCTTGATACTCACTCCCCCACAACCCTCCTTCTGTCACTGGTGATCTCGAGACTTGACTATTGTAACTCTGCACTTACCAGTCTTCCTCATTTTCAACGCCACCATCTTCAACTCCTGCAAAACACAGCCTTGCAGTTGCTTACCTTCTCCTCCCACTATGACCATCTTACACCCCTTCTCATCCATTTTCACTGGTTACCACAAAAGTACTGCATTGACTATAAGGTTCTTACCCTGGTTCATCAAGCACTTCACACTGACACACCACAATATCTGGCTTACCACCTTCAGTTCCACACCCTTCCCCACCTCATCAGGTCACTTCACATTCACCACCTGAGACTCCCCTCAGTATCTCAGGCTCATTTAGAACGAACATGACACTCTGCTTTCTTTTGCCAGGTCCTGCTTTATGGAATTCACTACCATCCATCTTGAACTCAAAGCTCTCAATCTCACGGTTCAAATCCATGCTTAAGACCTACCTGTTCCAATTTGCCTTTGACCTCCCTCCCTCTAGCTCATAACTGCCTTACCTTTGCATTCCTGCACCTTCTTTTATCTATTGTCTCAATCTGTCCTGTCCAACTATGGCATTCTTTTCCATTTCCATCTAGCCTTTTTGAAATTGTAAACCGCTGTGATGACCTGGAGCCTACAGTGATATATCAAGTGCTAATAAAGATAAAGATAAAGTTAAATTGTTTCTAGAGACCTTTACAAAGAAGCCTTCTAGATAGGGGGCAAGAGACCAGTAAAATTGTTTTAAATAGCTGTTAAAGCCAAGTGACAAATCAAAGGGGCAATTTGAAAGGCTCTCTCTATCAAAGCAAGGACTAAGTGAATCACCCAGGAAATTGGTCACAGAGTACCTTAGAAGCACAGGACTGGGACCTGTGTAGCAAAAGCCTTTATAAGTGTTAATTCTCACCCACACCAGGCATAACCTTAGCTTTATAGGGCCTTAGACCTATTAAAGGGGGAGGGGTATTCACATTCACTTTCAGGTTCAGCTGATTATCCTCACCAGGAATAGATAAGTTAAGGCCCTGAAAGTAATTAATATTGAGGTGAAAAATGTCCCTTAAACGTATTTGGTATAGTTGTATTAATATAAGTTTCCCTAGCAACCTCGAACAACTTAAATAACTAAAGAAAACTTTAAAACTAAGATGCATACAGCAGTCCAGCAGCGAGATGGGGGTTATCCAGTCTTTTGCATTGAGTGCCAGATGTATGATTTTCTCCCAGTTGGCGAGGAAGTTTTACGTGTGCACTAGGTACAAGGTGTTCTTTGCCCTCAGGGGATGAATGCAGTCTCTGGAGGCTAGAGTAGCAGACTTGGAGGACATAAAGAAGTCAGAGAGATACATAGACAAGACTTACAGGGACATAGTATTGAAGCCCAGCCTCTCAGTTTCC
The DNA here is from genome assembly GCA_033557465.1 of Ichthyophis bannanicus. Classification (NCBI taxonomy): domain Eukaryota; kingdom Metazoa; phylum Chordata; class Amphibia; order Gymnophiona; family Ichthyophiidae; genus Ichthyophis; species Ichthyophis bannanicus. The sequence continues at coordinate 1,333,573,983 of CM066032.1, read as the reverse complement.
ATGGAAGAGAGAGGTTTTGTGAAAGGAGAGCATGATCTTGGTGAGGCAGAAGGTGATCCTGTAGATAGGACCTGTCCTCTCGGAGCTGTAACACCCTCTCACACTGAGGAGGTTTCTCCAGGGCCATGTACCCATGAGGGAAGGGTTAGGACAGCTGTTACAGTGGGTGATTCGATCATTAGGTATGTAGCTAGCTGGGTGGCTGGTGGACATAAGGATCACCTGATAACATGCCTGCCTGGTGCAAAAGTAGCGGATCTCATGTGCCACCTAGACAAGGTTTTAGGTAGTGCTGGGGAGGAGTCTGCTGTCTTGGTACATGTTGGTACCAAGGACATAGGAAAATGTGGGAGGACAGTTCTACAGGTCAAATTTAGGCTTTTAAGTAGGAACTTGAAATCCAGAACTTCCAGGATAGCATTCTCTGAAATGCTTCTCGTGCCATGTGCAGGAGTCAAAAGGCAGGCAGAGCTCCAGTCTCAATTCGAGGATGAGACAGTGGTGCAAAGAAGAGGGTTTCGGATGTATTAGCAACTGGGCAACATTCTGGGGAAGGGAGGGATCCACCTTAACCAGGATGGAGCCAGGCTGCTGGCATTAACATTTAAAACAGCACACGATTCCGCCTAACACTGTATGTATAGAAAAGGTTTTATAGCCACACTGTATATAGCTCACTTTGTACATAGCTCAAACTAATCTAGCACACAATACAACACACTCAACTAAATTTCACCCTCACGGAATGTATAACACACTCACTTTACCCGATTGTTTGCTGTGATACCACCTTGATTAATAAGATAAGGCGGTTTAGAAATACTGTTAAATAAAAAAGAAATAAATAAAAGTAAAAAGGAGAGTGAGCAGCTTCTAAACTAGATAACAGGGGAAAGCCAACAGTCGCCCAAGAGCACATGGTTCGGAAGAATGTAATCCTTGAAGGATACTAGCAAAAGAGGGACGTTAAGATATATTAACAGAGAGGTTCTAATAAAGATAAGTTACCCAGATGCCCTTAAGTACAGAGCTGAATGTTTCCAAATTACCCCTATTAACCAGATTAATATGAATGAAATACAACCTCTAAAATGTCTATGCAAGTGCTAGAAGTCTAAAAAATAAGATGGGAGAGTTAGAATATATAGCTCTAAATGAAGGGTTAGATATGATTGGTATCTCAGAGACTTGGTGGAAGGAGGACAACCAATGGGACACTGTGATACCTGGGTTCAAACTATATCACAATGACAGAGTAGATGAAATTGGTGGAGGAGTTGTGCTCTGTGTTAGAAAGGGCATTGAGTCACATAGGATTAATGTTTTGCAGGAAACAAAATTTGCTGTTGAATCTCTATGGATAGAAATTGCACGTAAAAAGAGGAAGAGAATGGCAGTGGGGGTGTACTACTGAACCCCTGGCCAGAATGAATAGATGGATAATGAAATGCTGAAAGAAATCGGGGAAGCTAACAAAAGTTACAACACAGTAATAATAATGGGTAGCGACTGGATCAGTGTCACAACAGGACATGTGAGGGAGATAAAATTTCTAGATGAAATAAATGAGTAAAAGGGGTGTTAAGTAAAGACATGGCCATAGTAGAGAGACTGAATGAATTCTTTGCTACACCTATACTGAAGAAAATGTAGGGAATTTATCCTGCCTGAAATGGTATATAAAGGTGATTATTCAGAAGAATTGAAAGAAATATTGGTAAATAGGGAAAGGTTAGGACGGCTGATATAGTAATACTTCTTCCTGATTTATCGATATTTCACAACTATTTGATAAATTGAAGAGTAGCAAATAACCTGGACTGCATGCTATACATCCGAGGATATTGAAAGAACTGATATGTGAGATTGCAGACGTATTATTAGTAATCTGTGAACTACCATTAAAATCATCTGTAGCACCTGAAGAGTGGAGAATGGCCAATGTAACACAAATATTTAAGAAGGATTCAAGGGGTGATCCGAGAAACTACAGACCAGTGAGTCTGACATCAGTACTTGGCAAAATGGTAGAAACTATTATAAAGGATAAAATTAATCATCATATATATAGTCATATCCTGGTTCTCTTATCTTTCCTATTGCTTTTTCAGTGTTTGTTCTGGTGGATCCTCCTCTACTGCTATCCCACTTTCAGTTGGTGTACCCCAAGGATCTGTCTTGGATCCACTCCTTTTCTCTCTATATATGCAGTCCCTTGGTGCTTTCATCTCTTCCCATGGCTTTCAGTATCATCTTTACACTGATGACTCGCAGATGTACATCTCTACACCTGAAACCTCTCTGGCAATCCAGGCCAGTATCTCTGCCTGCCTTTCTGACATTGCTGCTTGGATGTCTCACCACCGCTTAAAATTGAACATGGCCAAAACTGAGCTTCTTATTTTTCCCCCTAAACCCTCCTCTCCCTTTTCTCCTTTCTCAGTCTCTGTGGATAACTCTCTACTCCTCCCTGTCTTTTCAGCGTGTAACCTTGGGGTCGTCTTTGACTCCTCTCTCTCCTCCATTCACATCCAATTGATAGCTAAATACTTCTGTTTCTTTCTCTACAACATAACAAAATTCACCCGTTCCTTTCTGAACACACTACTAAGACACTTATCCACTCCTTAATCACGTCCTGACTAGACTATTATAACCTACTCCTTTCTGTTCAACACTCTGCTGCGCGACTAATCTTCCACCAGCCTTGTCATGCTCATATTACTCCTCAAGTCACTTTATTGGCTCCCTATCCATTTCCACATCGAGTTCAAACTTCTCCTGCTGACCTATAAATGCATTCACTTTGCAGCTCTGCAGCTCCTCATTACCTTCCCTCTCTTATCTCTCCCTAGACCCCTCCTCGGGAACTCTGCTTTTCTGGCAAATCACTTTTATATGTGCCTTTCTCTTCTATTGCTAACTCCAGACTTTATCCTTTCACTTTGCTGCTTCTTATGCCTGGAACAAGCTACCTGAGTCTATGGGCTATGTTTACTAAACGTGAATAACGCGCGTAGTATGACGTTAACGACCGTAAGTGCAGTATAACGCGCGTAAACACGCGCCAACGACCGGTAACGTCATACTACGCGCGTTGACCGCGTTTAACGATCGTAAACCCCCGCGTCGCGTTAAAACAGCGCAGAAGGTGCAGAGTGGGCGGAGAGAAGGGGTCAATGGGCGGAGAGGGGGCGGGGAGAGGCTCCCCCTCACTAACGCGCTGTAATTCTGAGCTCAATTCCAACGCGAATGAAAACCTGCCGTTGAAGGCATCTTTAAAGGTAAGAGAAAACCATTTCCGTCAGCAATGTACAGAGAAACCTGGGTAACACACAAAACGTGAGCAGTGTGATACATGTGCACAGAATGAATGTCACAGAAGACAATAAAAATGACCAGAGGAAGGAAACCCCTTTAAAAGCATAAATCAGCAGTTAAACAGTGATAGCAATGGACAACAAGGAACAGAACTCCCTGGAAAGCACAAAATAAAAACCTAATGATATGTGGAAGGGTCACGCTTCGCAGACCCTCGAAAAGGGGAAAGTCACTGTAATGGAGCTGACCTGGGAGGTGTAGTGTAATGTCTCCCAATGATATCATTGTTGCCCAGCTCGGATATGGGTGTGTGTCCCCTCTGTGAGGTCCCCCTGAGGTGTATGTGCACCGTTGTCTGCATACAAGGGAAATGAGGCCACAGTAAACCTTTTGCAGAGCAGAGTCCCTGACCAGCCAGGCAGGTCATACTAACACCAGGGACAGCACCATCTCTGTGGCCCCAGTGTGGTGCCAATGGACACAGCCAGTGCCTGTAAGACCAGAGGGTCACAGGTTCAAATACCCAGCTGGGACTGCCGCCAACCCAGTCACAATAGTCCTACCCACCACTAAAAAGTGAAAGTAAAGACACACCTTTAATGCAGAGAACAAAGGCATGGTCTATTTTTACACCACACCAAACACAGACACCAGAAACAGGCACAGCAACGAAAGCTGAGCCCCGCAAATGCAGCCCTAGAGGGCCCCACAGCATTCCTGTCCCATGCTGTCACATCAAAGATGCCTGTGCTGTATAGCTATGCCCCACCCCCATGGTAGGCAGATGTAGGTCAGCAACAAAGGGCAAGAGTCGTAGGTGGGTGTAAACGAATTTTTATTAACCCCTACGCGTTTCGGCCGTAGCCTTCTTCAGGGGGCACACAGCTAAATGACATACAACATATAAAACATATAAATATATTAAAAATATTAAAAACATATTTGCCTATGATATTGGACCAATATTATAAATAAATACATAAAAAACGTATTCATGTACATGTGCTCACAAATCCAAAAATTTTTAAAAAAATATACATCTATAATGAACGAAGAAAAAAAAACATGGTGGAATCACGGAATAGATAAACAATAAATGTTCAAATAAAATAATGTATATTCAAAAATATATGATAACAAACTTGTTATATGATATGGGACAAAGGGAGGAAGGGAGGAAGGGAGGGAGGGAAGGTGAGGACTGGGAGAAGGGGAGGGAATGGGAGGAGGAGAAGGAGGGGGAAGGAGGGGGGGAGGGAGGGAAGGAAGAAGGAAAAAGGAAGGAGGGGAAAGGGGGAAGGGAGCAGGGGAAGGAGGGGAAGGGAAGGGGGGGAAAAGAAGAGAGAGAGGAGGGGGGGGGGGGGAGGGGAGGGGGGAGGAGGAGGTAAGGGGAGAGAGGAAATGGATGGGGAAAGAGGGGAAGGGGGAGGGAGGGAGAAGGGGGGGAAGGGGGAGGGGAGGGGCGGAGGGGTAGAAGAGAGGGAAGGGAGGGAAGGGGAGGAAGGGGAGGGGGCGGGGGCTGTGGAGGAGGAGAGAAAGATACTTGATTAAATGACTTACATGTGTATGATCGATGAAATCTGCAAACCGTAAATTATATTCACCAAAGCAACTAAGATACAAATAACATATATTATGAGTATTGTTTGATGGATAGAGGAGGGGAGGGGGGAGGGGGGAGGGGGAAGGAGAGGAGGGGAGGGGGGAGGGGGAGGGAGATGGAGGGGACAGGGGAGGGGAAGGGGGGGGCGGGGTGAGGGGGAAGGGGACTTGTGTGTGCACTTTAGCCAAACAATCTGTGAGCCTTAAAAATGAGATGATCTGTTGTAAAGTATGATAGGTCAGAAAATGGCTTTATAATAATACTAGATAATAGATTGTACTTAAAAGCAAAGTGACAATAAATTTTTGCTAAGAAAATAAAGAAGATTCACTTCTTACTTACATATAAACCTTCTATTGTGTGTCTATATCATCTGCAAAAAACACTGTAAAAATAAACATATTGGAAAATTCATCTATATAAAACTATTGAAGTAATTTTTGTGTAATTTGAAAAATTATATATACGTGAAAAATATATATGTTATGTTACTTAAAAAATATATATGTGTATAAAGAAGATATATAAAAATGATAGAGGAGACTATTATCACGATAGAACGATACAACGCAGTGTACTCAGACTTGGTACTAAATTTTATTCAGTGAAAAAAGGGGGAATGTTGAGTCTAAAAGCCTAACTTTGATTATGAATCATTTTATTCAAAGGGGGGAGGGGAGAGGGGGAGGGAGAGGGAGATGGGGAGGAAAGAGGGGGAGGGGAGGAAAGGGAGGGGGAGGGAAGAGGGGGAAGGGGGGGAGAAGGGAGAGGGGGAGGGGGAGGGGGGAGAGGGAGAGGGGGAGGGGGAGGGGGGAGGGGGGAGGGGGAGAGAGGGGAGGAAAGGGGAGAGGAAGAAGAGGGGAGGGTAGGGGTGGTGGGTAGGGGGTGGATTAGATCAATTACGCTATGTTAAGGCTTAATAGAATGTTGCATCTTTTGTGACAATTGTGTTGTAATGCTCATATGTAAACCTGCTACATGCGAACTTCAATACGATCCTGAAGATGGCTAAAAATGTGTATGAATGCTCTTCAAAAAATATATATATGTATATAATAGTTATTGAAAATCAGTCTTAATAAAAAAGTGAATGATGTACAGAGTCTAAATTCAAATTTTTGAGCCTATAAGACTAATGTGATGCAAAGAGAAATCTATATTATTTCACAAAAAACGGACCTAATGAATACAATGTAGGAGATAGATAAGCAACAAATATAAAAAACATTAAACCGTTGCGAGGACATGACTTTCGAGATTTATATTAGATAAAAACGCACCTGTTCGAATCGTGAAAAACTTGTTCCTGGAACAGCAAAGGATATGTCAACTGAAACGGTGTCTTTAAAAACGCCGATTTGCGCGCCAAATTTGAATGACGTCAAATGAAGGGGAGGAACTAAATTACGTCAATCCTGACTATATTTGGACCAATTGAAGTAATACAAGAGAGAGACTGAAGACACTTATAAAATGACTGCGTAATCTTTTAAAAAAAAAAAACAGCTAACTTGTTATGCACCTTTGTAAAACTTCTGTATAAGAAACTAGTACTGTCTATGGGATCTGTTAAAAAAAGAGGCACATTGGCTGCAAAATAAATATTGTGAAAGGGGGACTGGATTTGAAGACAAAACTTGTTTTGTTTAGTGATGGGTACAACTATTTAAATGCATTGTGAAAACTGAAACAAAATCTGTTAAGAACTGCGCCAAGTATTATTAAGAGACTTTAAAGGGACTAATTAGAACACGATCCAAAGAAGACAATGATGTATGTACTAAATTATTAGCTCTAAAAAACGGTTTAGGATGACGTGATAGAAAAGGGGATAAAAACTCGTAACATAAAGACAAGGTCATGAAGGTATCTTGCGGCAGGGAAAAACGTGAAGGGGGGGGGGAGGGGAGGGGGGAGGGGGAGGAGCGGGGGGGGGAGGAAGGGGGGAGGGGGGAGGGAGAGGGGAGGGGGGAGAGGGGGGGGGGGAAGGGAGGAAGGAGGGGAAGGGGAAGGGGGGAAGGGGGAAGGGGGGAGAGGGAGGGGGGGAAGAAGAGGGGGGGGAGGGGGAGGGGGGGGGGGAGGGGGAAGGGGGGGAAAGGGGGGAGAGAGAGGGGGGGGAGAGGGGGGGGGAAAGGGGGGGGGGGGGAGGGGGGAGGGGGGGGAAGGGAGGGGGAGAAGGGGGGGGAGGGGGGAGGGGAGAGGGGGGGGAGGGGGGGAGGAAGGGGGAAGGAGGGGGAAGGGGGGAAAAATGAATTGCATGCTCGATAGGGTAATTAATAACAAAATGTGTAGTGAATAAAGGCATCGATTACTATCATTATAAATAATAAGATTGCTATTAAAAACTAGTGACAGAAGTATAACGTTAATCAAATGCTTCCAACTTTAAAGGTTACAATTATATTAAAACATATTATAAAATATATTATTAGATGCATAAGAATGAATAAGCATATAAATGTGGACATTGAGGACCAGTTAAAATAAGCCTAGTAATATAAAAAACGTGAATAATAAAAACCCATAAATTACTAATAATAACTAAAAAATGATGCCTATGAAAATCATTGAATCTAACCATAGCTAAAACAACATAAATGTACACAGATATTGCTTATATAATGAACAAAAAGGCTTGATAAAAGTGTGATGACCTTATTACACAAGGTCATTACAAAATATATAAATCATCGTGTGAACTAAATAAATATAATGAATAATTTAATGAAAAGACAAATGAACAAATATAAATTACAATAAATAAAAATGCATCATTGAAAATTAGATGTACGTTGTGACTCTTCATGTGTGAGCTTAGATAAATAAATAAATAACATAAATATTAAATCTTATGTTAATTAAATACAAATAAAAATGTGAACTAAAATTACTTTCATAAAAATATCGTTAGATCTGTTTCTTGGTTAAGGCCATATGGCTCCAGACTATTAAATTCGTAAATAAAACGTTGTTCCAACTTTAATAACTTATTGTTAATATCTCCACCTCTCCAATGAGGAACTATGGTTCTAAGAACAGTAAATTTAAGATCTGTAACTTTGTGCATTTTTTCCATCCAATGAGATACTAATGGCTTATCTAGGACCTTTCTTACTATATTACTCCTGTGTTCTATTATACGCGTACGTATTTGTCTTGATGTTTTCCCAATGTATATCAAATTACATGGGCATAGTATGAGATAAATGGCATTGATGGTCTTGCAATTAGTATATTGTTGTAGGTATACTTTCGTTCCTGTGGTGGGGTGTATAAAGGCATTCTTGACAACGATCGTATGAATGCAAACGGAGCAGTTGCCACAACTATAGTGCCCTTTAATTGTGGAAGTTGGTTTAATTCTTGGGAGTGCAGAAGGTACCAAATGGTGTGATAGATTAACATTGCGTTTGTAAGCTACCATGGGGCGTTTTGTAGCTAATGAAGGAATAGATGCCAATAAATGCCATTCTTTACGTAAAATATCAGCAATGCCCCTGGAATGTGAATTATAAGTAAGAGCACATACTATTCTATCACCCATAATTTCTTTCTCTATTTTTCTGTAAAAGTGTGGTACGTTCTACATTATTTGATCTTATATAGGCCTTAGTTATACAATTTGTAGGGTAACCTCTTTGTTGAAACCTATTATGCATGTCTTCAGATTGTAGTTGAATATCTTCATCTTGTGTACATAATCTTTTCAATCTTAAGAATTGACTTATAGGTAAATTTCTTTTCAGAGAGATGTTGTGGCAGCTGGCATAATTAAGTAAATTATTACGTTCAGTAGGTTTTCTATACAGATCTGTTGTGAATTGGTGAACATCTTTTTTAATCAAAATATCTAGATAAGGGATGGAATCAAAACTGTAGGAGCCTTCAAATTGGAGATTAGGATCTAAAGTATTTAACCAATTAAAGAAAGTACTAAGATTGGTTTCTGTACCTTTCCATATGATTAGAATAGCGTCTATATATCGCTTCCATAATAAAAATATTTGTTTTAAAAGGATGGAATGATAGAAAGTTTTTTTCAAAATCTGTCACGTACAAATGGCGACGTCCGGTGCCATGGGGAGCCCATCGCTACCCCTTTTATTTGCTTATAAAAAATTCCATTAAAACTAAAAAAATTTCAGTCATAATAAGTCTAGCCATTTCTGCCAAGTTTTCTTCGTTCATTATAGATGTAGGTTTAAAAAATTTTTGGATTTGTGAGCACATGTACATGAATACGTTTTTATGTATTTATTTATAATAATATTGGTCCAACATCATAGGTACAAATATGTTTTTAATATTTTTAATATATTATATGTTTTTATATGGTGTATGTCAATTTAGCTGTGTGCCCCCTGAAGAAGGCTACGGACGAAACGCGTAGGGGTTAATAAAAAATTCGTTTACACCCACCTACGACTCTTGCCCTTTGTTGCTTTCCTGTGTTTCCTGCAAGAGCAGCTGTTCCCCTTGTTTTTCCCAGGCAGATGTAGGTCAGGCATAGTTATGAGGGACAGCATGAAAACACAGATAAAACGTGGGAAAATAGCAGAAAGAACACTGTAAACATCACAAGTCAGCTGGGCAACAGTGACAGCAATGGGCCAACAATAAAAAACACACTCCCTGGAAAGCGAAAACCAAAAAAAGAAAAGATACTTGGAAGGATCACGCAACGGAGGACCTTGCAAAACACATCCCCTGTATTGGAGCATTCGCGGGAGTGTCGTGTATTGTTGCCCAATGATATAATATTTGGCCAGCTTGGGGTAATGGGGGATTGCCCCCTCATGCGAGGTTGTATGTGAGGTTATGTGCAAATTGCCTCCATACAAGCGATATGAGGTCCACAGTAAAATGGTGCAGAGCAGGGTCTCTGACCTGTCAGGGCCAGGTATCCCATCTCCAGGGATCACATTGTCCCTGTGGCCTCAGTGTGGTGCAACAGACACAGCCAGTGTCTCTAAGACCAGAATGTCACAGGTTCAAATCCCAGCTGGGGCCATGCCAATCCTGCCCACATATTCTCCCACAGCTAAACTGTGATGGAATGGTCACACCCTTATTGCTGAGAACATACACATGGACAAAACGCCAATATTGTACCACACCAGATATAGGCGCATTACCCAGAGCATAGTCCCCCAAATGCAGTCCTGGAGGGTCCCACACCATTCAGTTACCATGCTGCCCCCAATAAAGATACCTGTGCTGCCATAACTATGCCCCCCACTTGTCTGTGATGTAGCCCATGCATATTTATGAGGGACAGCATGAAAAACCTGATCAGTGCCTGGAATGACAGGACTGGAGTTGTGGAACCCTGCCGTAAAGCAGCAGCTAACAGTGACACCCACCCACCCACCCACCCACAGGCCCCATTGGCCAATGAAACCCGAAGAGGTTAAGACAATTGGCCCTGCTGTCAACTCCCAATACTAGCAGGTGCATACCTTAGCAATGGCACCCTACACATGGGTATATGGTACACATGCACTAAAAGTTGCCAATGATAAAATGTAGAACTCATGTCCTATGTAAAGCACATTATGCACATTGAGCTGCGCCACAACAAGCAGTCAGATGTCTGTGGTGTGTGCCGCAGGTCTGGCCCCTGACAGTGTCCAACACCCTTGGGAGTGATCCACCAGAGTATGTCGTACCACATCCATGCATGTACTGTGCCCATGACAGGTGTTGTGTGTATGGCTGCAGAACAACCCCCCTACAGTAGCACAATGCTGGCATAGGTGTGGGGGTGGCTGTCTGTCCAGCCAGTGTGTGGTGGCTGCAAACACTGTCGACAGGCCACACTGCCAGCAATGTTGCCAGTAGTGGGCTGCCAATGTGCATAATGAGTAGCAAAGTACCATGGGTAGAGGTCGGATAAGGCGGCCTGGCCAGGGTGTATATGCACAGGGTAAAGGGCAGTGACAGGTACATTGTAGTGCCAGGCAACCACCTGCCCAGACAGGGTGACCACGGTAGATGCCGCTGCAAGCTCAGTGTCACCCTGAATGTGCAGTGACCACAGCATGTCTAGGCTCCACCATGGTGCTACATAGTAGTTCACTCATGTGATAAATATGGGTGTTCCCCTGGGGCCCAGTCACAGATGTATCTGCTGGCTGTGTATGCTGGCACCCCAGGTCTGGGTGCAGGCATCTCTGCTGGTCACTAGCAGCCTGTTTGCAGCTGGTAGGTGATGTGATGGAGTGGCCTGCAGGGTGTGTTGGCCTGCACCAGGGGAAGCACAGATAGTGGTTGGGATTGTCATTTTCTACCAAGTCACAATGTCAGATGCTCCTGTGGCATGCATGTGTCTGGATCTGCAGTGACTGACCTGTGGGGTGTCTGCACCTCAGTAGGACTAGGGTGAATGTCCCCCCTCCACTGGCACCTTCCAAGGGAGGTAGAATGTGCAGATTGTGATGGGTGACCCTGTTTGCCACCCAGGGGTGAGGGGGGGCGGTGGGGCATGGGTCTACACCTGCCCCAAACAGACAGAGATGTCCAAGGTGGTCATGCAGAAAATATCTATCTCACACAGTAACACTGCTGTGGACTTACACCATGGACGGTGCTGAGGACCTAGGGCTGGATGCCCCACTGCACACTCAGGGTGAGCAGAGACCCACCACAATGTGGTGTTGGGCAGGTCCTCAATGCCAGTACAACAAATGGTCAGTACCCCCATAAGGGCAAGGGGCTGTGGGGGGTGCACATGACAATTTATCCCTACCATGTCCCGAGTCTGTGGGGATGCATTCCATATGGGTGTGCCTGTGTGGAGAGCTGATTAGCATGTGCAGGGCATCATGGGGGTGACTGTATTATTCAATCCTCTGAAACAGAAACCGCAGCACGAGCTCGCAGCCATTGATATAAACCATGGGACAGCACACGTACATCTGGTAGCAGAAAGCATAGGTGCACGACACCCTACAGAGTCTGTAATATATGAGATGCCACACTGCTGAAACCCTACGTACCCACACACATAAAAGAAAAATATCCCCGGGCTCAATGGTACGCGCGTCGCTACGCGCGGCGCTGCACACGCAACAATGCACGTAGCTCGGCTTGCATACGCAATGTCTCGTTCAAAAGCCTCAGCAATCCCTCTCCAATACAGGCCAATACCCCTTCCAATATACAGGCAGTGCACGGGACTCGAAACCCATGCTGCCTGTAACAGCGGTCATTACCGTGACCATTGTGCCACAGGCTCTCTGTTAGTGCTCTGTATCGCCACATCTCCCTACTACAGTAGCAACGCACGTGGCCACGCCCCGGCTACGCACGTGGCTACGCCCCGGCAACGCACGTGGATACGCCCCCGGCAACGCACGTGGATACGCCACCGGCAACGCACGTGGATACGCCCCCGGCAACGCACGTGGCTAGGCAGTAAAGGCACTTATAAGGACATGGCAACCATGTCGAGGAAGCCTCCCTTCAGCCAAAGGGACATTACCTGCTGACAGAGCTTTTCTGCCTACGCCAGCAGAGACTCTTCCCTGGCTCGTCCAAGAGGCAGGACCTAGCCAAAGTCAGGAGGGCCTGGGAGCGGCTGGCCCACCGTTTTAACAGGAGCGCAGACTACCCACGTGAGGTAAGTGCATGGGGACAATTCAAACCAAATGATGAGACAAAAGAAAAAACACCCAGCAAACCCTGCAAAAATACACAATGCACTGACAGGGTATAGCAGGTGCTGACATATCCTGCGTCCAGCAAAGCCCTCCACACACCCTGAAAAAAGACACCCCTGCCCCAAGGGGTTAGCTGCACCCATGGCAGAGGTGCACCAAAGGTCACAGAGGTATGGTACAGGGTGCCCCTGCAGGCTAAGGATGTCCCCCAACCACAAGACACCCTAGTCCCACCTCCAGGGCCAATAGGGAAGGAAGGGGTTCTGGACCATGTCCCTCTTAACTAACAGATTCGCCAAATGAATACATCGATGCTGCAAGCCACAAATGTGGGCCCCCCCCCCCTGCACACTGACTGCTGGTGCCCTGTGTGAATAGAAAGGCCAAACCCCTGCCCCTGAGTGATCCAGCCCCAAATGAGGGCATCCCTCCCCCCCACCCTGCACACTGTCTGCTGGTGCCCTGTGTGAATATGAAGGTCAAACCCTGCTTAACACACATGTAGGCCCAAATGAGGGCATCCCTCCCCCCACCCTGCACACGTCTGCTGGTGCCCTGTGCGAATATGAAGGTCAAAACCCTGCTTAACACACATGTAGGCCCAAATGAGGGCATCCCTCCCCCCCACCCTGCACACTGTCTTCTGGTGCCCTGTGCGAATAGAAAGGCCAAAACCCTGCACCTCACACATACAGCCCAAAATGAGGGCCTCCCGTCTCCCCCACCTGCACACTGTCTGCTGGTGCCCTGTGCGAATATGAAGGTCAAAACCCTGCTTAACACACATGTAGGCCCAAATGAGGGCATCCCTCCCCCCCACCCTGCACACTGTCTGCTGGTGCCCTGTGTGAATATGAAGGTCAAAACCCTGCTTAACACACATGTAGGCCCAAATGAGGGCATCCCTCCCCCCCACCCTGCACACTGTCTGCTGGTGCCCTGTGCGAATATGAAGGTCAAAACCCTGCTTAACACACATGTAGGCCCAAATGAGGGCATCCCTCCCCCCCACCCTGCACACTGTCTGCTGGTGCCCTGTGTGAATAGAAAGGCCAAACCCCTGCCCCTGAGTGATCCAGCCCCAAATGAGGGCATCCCTCCCCCCACCCTGCACACTGTCTGCTGGTGCCCTGTGCGAATATGAAGGTCAAAACCCTCCTTAACACACATGTAGGCCCAAATGAGGGCATCCCTCCCCCACCCTGCACACTGTCTGCTGGTGCCCTGTGCGAATAGAAAGGCCAAACCCCTGCCCCTGAGTGATCCAGCCCCAAATGAGGGCCTCCCTACACACCCCCCAGCACACTGTCTGCTGGTGCCCTGTGCGAATATGAAGGTCGAAACCCTGCGTAACGCGCCTGTAGGCCCAAATGAGGGCATCCCTCCCCCCCACCCTGCACACTGTCTGCTGGTGCCCTGTGCGAATATGAAGGTCAAAACACTGGCCCTGCCCGATGGAGGCCCCGCAAGGGGTCCCCTGTACCGACCCTGTACCCCGTGAAACAGGCCCTGTATGGGATCACAAGGGGCAAACCACAGGCAAAGAGCAGCCCAGCGACCACTGTAGGTGATAACTGCACACCCCAACTAGTGGATGACATGCACATGCAGATGTGTGTAGATGGCACACACAGTTGGGATGGTACATGTATGTGGTGCGCACATATAGGGCACATGGTGCACACATCAGGGTGGCGTGTTTGTCACACACACATGTGTCTGGTACACGCCACTGCATGGGGGATGTGTGCCAAAGGAATAGGGGCATGCGCAGGTAGTATGACTTGGTAGTGTCAGTTGCAGGGGCAGGGGCCACCACGTGTCCCCCCGCTAGCTAAGGGCAATGTTCTCTGTAACACCTACAGGTGGAGGACCTTCGAAAGAAGGCAAGGGAGCTGAGGGCCCGGTTCCCCCGATTTGTTGCCAGGGTGCAGCGTGACAGAATGGCACAGCTGAATGGTGAGTATCTGGACACGGCCATGTAGGGGGATGTGTTGTGGAAACACAGGTCCACCGTGACATGGTATGTGGATCATCCACCAGGGGATGACATGTTCTATCTCTCCCACAGCTGATGCACGTGCAGCCAATCAGGCCGAGGTTCCGGAGGAGCCCCCAGACGTAGAGGGCCAGGAGGGGGAGCAGGTTGCAGCGTGACCAGCAGGACGGCGGACAACAGCAGGATGAGGAGGATGGGGGGAGGGGCACGAGGATGGACCGGAGCCTGCACCCCCAACCCCTGACGAGGGGGATGCGGGGGATGAGGATGCGGCCCACATGCGCGGGGATGAGGGGGAACCCACAGAAAGGGGGACAGAGGTCGGAGAGACAGGTGAGCAGGATGTGGTGGGGGGGTATGGTCGGTGGAAGGGTAGAGGAACGTGAGTGGCTGGGTGGCAGGGACAGCGACATGGAGATGGGGGTGGAGGGGGATGGGGATGTGGGCGGGATGCTGGGGGCAGGGGAGGGAGGATATGCCCACTGGAGGGGGTGGGGTTGTGGCAGGGTCACAATGGCACGCTCCGCCACAGGGCACTGGGGGCAACCAGCCACCTGCACCTTGATGAGGGCACGGAGGGCCAGCTGGACGTGTGCATGCCACACATGGCCGCAAGCAGGACCGCTGTCCATGCAGCCACACAGACACGTGGAGCAGTGTGTCTGTGTGGCTGCATGTGCGGCCAGCGCCTGGCTGCAGCTGTGCGTGCACAGGCACAGGCCCAGAGGCAGTTTGGCCTAATCCAGGGGCAGGTGCTTGCGACCCTGTCGATGGTGGCTAACCGTCTGCGGGAGCGGGATGAGCGCCGTGACTGATCCACACACAGTCAGCCACCATCCGACAGGGGCACCCAGGGTGTGTAATATGTTGGACACACATAGCACACCTGCCCTGTGGCAGACCGTGCCATTCTGTGGCCATGTCAGGGGCACGGGGGGGAGCAGGGCCATGTAATCCCATTCCAGAGGACATTGTTGACCATGCCGATGTAACCAACTGTCAGATAGACCATGTGACACATGGCCCATGTGTGGCCACATGAAAATGTGTACAATCTGTCATAATCAAAGTTGTATAAATACGTTTTACGTTTACTCATACCAACTGTGTGTGCAGATGTGCCTCATTGCCAGGTGACAGTGATGTGCGATTTGACGGGTGTGGCTGTGGCGACTAGGAGGGGCAGGGGCCGAAGTGGAACAGGATTAGTCCATGTTGACAGCACACCCGCACACATGTAACTATCACGCTGCAGCAAGGTTGGGCCAACGTGGGGGAGGTGAGTGACGTGCATGACCGACATGCAATAGCATGTGTGTGGCTCCCTGGGCCACAACACAGCCCAGAGTAAACAATGATACATACGGCGGTGTGGAGCAGGTGGCCTGTGTGACCAGTACAGCAGGGCCACGTACTGTTGGCCTGGTTGACGGGTGCAGGGACACCTGTGGTGTATGTGTGGCGGTGTGCAGAGGGGTGAACCACATACTGTGCACCGCAAGGTCACATGAGGCTGACACCGGAGGGGTGGCGGGGAAGAGGCCGAACGTGTGTTGCCATGTGGAGACCGTGTGGGGCCTGGGGAAAACGGTTGCATATGTCAGGCACGTGTATCAGCATGCAGGACAGAGATGGGGGATGGTACACGTTGGTCAAACGGGACATTCCAAAAACATATTAACAAACATGTTGTGTGTCGCCATGGGTGGACATCCAGGGCCCAGGGTGGGTGCGGGAGCATACCGCCGTTGGTGGACATGGGGCCATCGGTGGGGACACACACGGGGGTTGTGGGGGTGCACACAGCAGAGGGCAGGATAGCGGCTTCAGCGGGATGATGGCCAGTGGTGTGACACACTGAGGTGGGCATGCGGAGGGTGCAGGCTGCAGTGTGGATGATGCTACAGGGACAGTTGCTGTATGTCATCATGTGAAACCAATGTGGTACTGGTATTGTGCCAGGATGGGTGGCAAGGGGGTGTAGGTGTATACAGTGGCCACCGGTGCACAGTGTGACGGGTAGCCATTACTGGCGGTGACACCAAAGTGTCTGGTGCATGCATCCCTGTGCCCAAGTATCCACTGTGCACATGTGTGAACGGGTGAGACAAGGTGGATGTGTGTGCAGGTGCAGGTGAACCTGGGTACAGGACCTGTGCAGTGCACATACTGTGCGTGTCCGGGGTGTTGCGAGCAAGCGATTGGGTCACCACATGCAGGACATACAGTGCACCCACAACAGCACACAGGCCAATGGTGGCTGGGGGGATCCCCGGCGCGTTCTCCCCGGGGTGCGCCTGGTAACACGGCCCGCCATGCACGCCACCACGGTGTGGGGGTGAGGGGCGAGCACGTAGGCCAATGGGATTGGCTGCACACCCATAGTGGGCATGGGTTAGGGGGGGGGCCATGGTGAATGACAGCAGTGGGAGCGGCACGTGCCCACCCCACAGGGCATGGGGTGGTTGCGGGGATGTGAGTGGTATGAAACAAATGAGTCACGGAGCAGAGGGTCACCATCAACGGCCATCGGTGTGGCCCTTTATTTGCCTCTACCCCTTGCCAGCCCCTGTACGCCCCCTCCCACCCCTAGGCGCCATGCCGCCTTGCCGCCGGTGTTGCGGCTGCACATGCTGGGGGATCCCTGGCTGTGCCGGATGGGCGGGGGGACTGCCAGCCACCCTCCCGGCTGCCATTCGCACATGCGCCTCCGCGATGAGCTCACATGGTCTGCCATTGCGTCCTGCATGTGAGACTAGGGCAGTTATCGCCCTCTGCATGCGCCTTGTGGTCCTCCTGTTACGCCTCTGGTTGCGTACCACCGAGCGCAGTAGACGGCGCACACCTGTGGGGGAAAGGACATAGTACTGTGTGGGTTAACGGAAACAGAGGTACCTGCACATGGCCATATCTACCATAGCAGCATGTCCCACTCACCCTCAGCATCAGCTCGCGCCGCAGATGAGCTGGCCTGCATCTCATGAACGACGGTTGCGACCGCAGGCCAGTGCCTCGTTGTGGTGTTGCCGTTGCCCCTCTGCAGACACGTCCTCTGTCCCTGCAGGTGTCTCAGATGTGTCCCAATCGGGTATGTTGGGGATGTCCATGTCCCACATCTGGCAGTGGTGCGGCATGCTCCTCCCCCTCCAAAGCAACGGCCTGGGCCCCTGTGTCCACAGAGCCCACTGTACCCATCTGTGACTCTGCATCCGGCTCCATGCCCTGCACGATGGTGCAGACATCACCTGTGTGACACACGGCAACAGCTGTCTGAGGGTTTGTCCCGCTGCCTGCCCACCCCACAACATCCACCCCACAGGCCTCTGTGGGCCAATGATACAAGTTGGTCTTTTGCATTGCTGTTGTGGCAGCCCTCTACACCTGGGGACACCCCATGCAGATGCCCCGTGTGATCCGCCCCCCAGTGCATTCCCCCACCACCTCTGGGTGCCATTGAACACCCCTGCCAGGGCTGACAGCGGCCTCATCGTAACCCTACACCGCGTTCCCATAGCAGGTGCATCGGATCTCCAGTAAGCCCCCCCCTCCCCCGTGCAGCCCACCGATCCTGCCAGCCCTGCCACGTGCGGGATGCAACATGTACACAGGGGCTGCCCAAGGGGGGTGCGGGGCAATGTCCGGGGACTCGGTGCGGGGACACAGTTGCATATGTGGCCACCGGTGCAGGGAGAACTGCATGGTGTTACTATACACTGGCTATCTGTAGACATGTCCCCTGATGAGTGTATGGATGGTGCGGGACAGATGGACCCCCACATAGCTATATTCCAGTGCACCACGCCAGGCACAGCGGGTACCAATACAGACGCTGCCCACTCAGATGCCATGGCACACGCCGTGCCCTGTCAGCATCACCAGGTCCTACGAAGCACCATAACCTACCTATCACATGGGAGCACTGCCAATATGAAGGCCTCTGAATCACAGAATAGGACCGGGGAATGGGGACAGGTGGCAATGTCATATAGGGGGTGGCAGGAAGCGAAACCCGCACCGCAGTCAGACATGCAGAACATGGAGCATCACCGAACAGGCAACACATCCTGGTGACAGGATTGCACCAATCAACCTGGGGACCCCGGGAGCCAGACACGGTATGTAACACGCCACTGTGGGGATACAACTATTGTGTACCTCCCTCCCGTACCCGACACTGCGCAGACATCACTTGATGCACAGTTACCAGAGCTGTCATGGTCCATGTAATACATCCAGAGGCAATAGATATCTCCGTACATATTGTGTCTTCGTTCCATTTACATTTTCCCAGCAACCTCCCCCTGGTCCAGCCATGTTTTCCCACTGTCCACCGCCTGCTGGCCTTTTCCCCCTCCTGCCACCCCTGGTTCTGTAGTCCACTCTCCCCCTCTCCACATCTGCTCAGACCGACAGAACTGCCTCCGGTTTCCCTCCCCTCACTCCAAACGTAACCACATATTTGTCACCTCCCCGTCCTCAGCCACCCCGGCCCCCCCCCCCACTACCCGGCCAATGTGTGGCCAGACCTGCCTCACACCCAGGGTGTTACTGGCCCCACCCCAATTCACTCCCGCCCACACCCCCCTCCCAGTCAGGCCCGCCACCAACATCACCTCTCTTCCGCTCCTGTCTCTCCCAGCGCCCACCCCCGACAGGTCCCTGCAGCAGCCCATCCCCAGTAGTAGCCGCACAGTAAACCATGTCCAGTCCTAGGCACCCAACAACCCATATCCAGTCCGAGCACCCACAGCCATTGTCAGTGTGTGTCCCGCCATCAGCTCATTTCCATTTCCAGCCCCCCATGCGCCCATCAGCCCATGTCAAATCCTAGCTCCCCTCCACGCAGCCCATTTCCAAACCAAGCCCCCCGTGAGACTACGTCCAGTCCTAGCCCCTTCATGAGTCCATTGCAATCCAAACCCCCACCACAGCCCATTTCCAATCCTAGCCCCCCCCCAACAGCCAATTTCCAGTCCTATTGTAGCCCCTCCATCAGCCTATTTCAAGTCCTAGCCCCCCGCCAATTCACCCGTTTCCAGTCCTAGCAACCCCACCAGCCCATTAACAGTCTTAGCCCCCCCAGCACATTACCGGTCCTAGCCCCCCATAGCCCATTAACAGTCCTAACCCCCAGGAGCCCATTTCCAGTCAGCCCCCCCAATAGCCCAGTACCCGTCCAACCCCCCCCCCATCAGCCCACATCCAGTCCTAGCACCCCCCCCCTGGCCCATTACTAGTCCTAACCCTCCCCGATCGGCCCACGTCCAGTCTTAGGCCCCCCCCATCAGCCCACATGCAGTCTTAGCCCCCCCCCACTGGTACCAGTCCTAATCCCCCATCCCCCCTATCTTTCCAGGTTGCAGAACACCAGCTGACAAGGAGCCAGCGTTCGGGGATGACGTCAGCGATGCAGGGACTGAGCGGCTCTGCCGGGCAGGGGCGGAGGCTCTGCCGGCCAGGAGGGGGGCCCCGCGGCAGCACTCAACTGATGAGCCGCGGCAGAAGCAGCTGGTGTTTTGGTGTTTTATGTGTTTAAAATATGGGTTGGAGAATGTTTTTTGCGAGGGGCCCCCTGAAAACGCGGGGCCCTGTGCAATACAACATTCTTGCTCAATGGACGGGCCGGCCCTGAGTGGACTGTTATTTGCGAAGGAACCCCTGAAATGTGGTACCCTGGCAAAGCACGTTCCTGCTCAATGGACGGTCTGGCCCTGCCTGTGTACACCATCCTCTGTCAGGGGGGTCAGGCACCCATTCCCAGCCTGCATGCACTGCCTAATGCCACACACCACCACCCAATGGTGGCCACCTCTCATCCTTGCTCCTGAGTGTGTGGTCCCTCTGTGCCGTCTGATCCCCCGCGTCCAGCAGAGGACAGGTTTCTGTCCCACCCCCCTGCCCCTTCACACACCATGTGCTTGTACTATAACCTACCGGCCTGTGGTGGGCTGTGTCCAGCGCAGCAGGCAAACCGTGGACATACATGGGCCCCAGTCGATCCGCCAGGCGCATCTCAAGGTCTGTTTAATTGGGCCACGGTCGCTGGGCCCCCTCCTGTGCCTTGTGCCGCACGTCGCTCTCGCACCAGCTCTGCCCGTATATGGCGCTTGATGTCACAGAAGCGTTTTCTTAGGTTTTCGATGTCCCGGGGCGGCCCTCCTGCTCCTGCCACCGCCGCCTGCACCTCCCGCCATGCCCCTGTGCGTGCTGCGATGGTCAGGGTAGCGCTCTGCCGGCCGAAGAGCAGGTCATATCTGTCCAGTATGTTAGACAGCAGGTGCTCATTCTCCTGTTGGCTGAACCTTGCAGCCCTGCGTCGGCTCTCCGCAGGGACAGGAACCCTTGTCTGGCGGCGTGGTCCTCTTGGATGGCCACCTGGGGTCAGTGGCATCCCGATGGTCCTGCTACCTGGTTGTCACCAGATGTGGCTGCTGCTCCTTCTGTTGTGGGCTGCTCTGGTGCATGGTCCATTGTCCTTGCTCCCTTGTGCGTGTATAATGTTGCTGTTTGCTCCGCAGGAAGGGATGGAACCTCCATTTCCTGTCATTTATATGGAGCATCCTGGGGTGTAGCTTGCAAGGGGACGCCTGCGCACGTTTGTCTTTGGCGCGCGTTGCGTCGCGCATTGCGTCGCGCATTGTTCACGTGACGTCGCGCATTGTCACGTGGCGTCGCGCATTGCGTCACGCATTGTCACGTGGGTCACACATCGTTACGTACCTGACATCATATATCCGCGTTTCTGCAGTGGCTGCCGTTTCACGTATTCTACTCCCACATCCCTTATTGAGTGTGTAGTTGTCTGCAATGCTGGTGCGTATATTTGTTTAGGATTTGCTATCTGCGATGTGTTTCTGGCGTCAGCTGATGCTGGCCAACGTCACACGTATGCGACCTCGCGTGACGTTGCAGCGTTGTTACGCGCGTAGCCTCGTGTCCTCCGTCGTTTTTGCATGGGTGTATGCCTTCCAGGTTATCAGGGTAATGGCGTCTTGGCGTCGCAGTATCAGTGCTATGTAGTTGCTATACGGCGTTCGGACATCGCTCGGTATCACCCACATCTGTGTAGCAGGCAGGGGATCATCCACGGCTGCATTCCCGGAAGGCGCGTCACAGCGCGCGGTTGAACCCTTCATTAGGTATCTTTCCATTATACTGTTTTCTAGATCTTTTTATTTGCCCATGGGAGTGGCACCCATGTGGTGTCCATCCCCACCCACACCACTATATCTAACCCTTTTACCCTCCTCACTGTATGGACCATGGCTCATACTGCACATGCAGCTGGTGCAGTGGTTGCTTTGCTAGAGATTGCTGAGTTGCTTTACGAGGGGGAGGGAGATGTTGTCCCAGGGGCAGCGGCCCTGGGCATGGGTGGGGCTCCACTGCAACTCAGGCCTGCAGCTGTTGGGCCAGCACAGGCAGCTGTGGCTGACCAACGGCGCCATCGGCGCGCTGAGCTCCACCCACGCCTGGCCCGTATCTACAGGACCAGGGTCCTGCTCGGGGACCTGCGGGAGGGACAGGTATTCTCCCTCTACCGGTTGGACAGAGGGGCCATTAGGGAGCTCTATCAGGAACTCAGACCTGACCTAGAGCCCCTGACTGCCCGGTCACATGCTATACCGGGTATGACCAAGCTCCTTGCTGCCCTACATTTCTTTGCCTCTGGCTGTTTCCAATCCTCAGTGGCAGCAGTGGGTGGTCTGAGTAGGCCCACCTTCTCCCGCTGTCTCCACCAGGTACTGCGTGCCATGGTCAGCCGGGTTGGGAATTACATTGCAATTCCCAACGGTAGGCAACATTGGGCAGCCCTGGCACTGGCATTCCATAGGATCGCTGGAATACCACAGGTGATGGGCACTATAGATTGCACACATGTTGCCCTTGTCCCGCCACGCGACAGGGAGGTTGTGTACCGCAACCGGAAACACTTCCATTCCCTCAATGTGCAGGTTATCTGTGATGCTACTATGCGTATCCTGAATGTGGTTGCACGTTTTCCAGGGTCTGCCCATGACTCCTATATCCTGCAGAACTCAGCTGTGTTTGACCAGTTTCAGACTGGTCAATTTGGTGACTACATACTGCTGGGTGTGTATTCTGTGTATCTGGCAGACTCCTACTGTAGATGGGTGTCTGTACTACATTGCCACGGTTTCCCACTGCCTGCCTGCCCCTGCAGCAGTCCTTGTGGGGGCACACTGTTTGGTGTTGGCCACGTCCTCATGCGGGGTGGCCGGTGTCTTGGTCACAGACATATGTCATGGTGACACACCTCTCTCTTTGTCAGATGTGTGGTTGTTTTGGACTTTGTTTCCAGGTAATGCTTACAGCTATGGTCTTGTGCCAGCTTATTGCGAGGGTGTTGTTTCTACACCAACCTGTCATTTGTGAAACGGCCCTCTGTTGTGTTGGGGGAGTCTGGGTTGTATATTGCAATGAGGTGTTTAACATTGGTTCATACACATAGATTGTGTGCCTGCATGTTGTTCTTCTTTCATGATGTTGCATAGTGTTTGTTTGTAGATGTTACATAGTGGTGCTGATAGCGCGGATCCGTGTGGTCCCCTTGTCGGCTTTCGTTGAGTCACCCAGGGGGGGTGGCCTTTACACATCCTCATGGGTGTCACCCTGTGTACGCAGCCTACTCTTTCGGCCCATGTTGTGGGTTCAACAAGGGTTGTGTTCTGGCCGTTTCACCTATTACACATGTCTGCTGCATGCCTGTCGGCCGTCTTTGGGGGTCCCCTGTCACCCGCGCCTGTTGCTTTCCCCACACCACACAGGCAATATGTCCCAATGGCTTGCACCCTGTATGCGGCGGTTTGGCTCATCCACCTACCTGCACACCTGTGCCTCCCTGCACCCCCATGTGCTACTTGGCAATGTACGTCCATCTGGCCGCACAGCGACCACCACTGCTCCTTTACGCCACAGTTCATGCACATGTCCTGTATCACAGTTGCATGGGTGTGCCCTGCCACTATCGGCATGTCATGGTCATTTGCCACTGGCCTTCACAGTCTCTGCTGCACTGCCACTGTGTTCACTGCATTTGCCTCGTATCTGTGTGCATGTCCTCTCGGCTCTCCAGTTATGGATTACTACGTCATTCATTTCATTGTTTGCTCATTACGCATGTGACATTGATCCATTATGTTTTGCAGGTGATGCAGGATATGGGTGTCGCACCTGGCTGCTCACCCCTGTGCGTGTCCCGCGCACAGGTGCAGAGATACGGTACCAATGAGGCCCATGGCCTCCAGTTGCTCAGTGATTGAGCGCACCTTTTGGCGTTCTCAAATGTCGCTTCAGGTGTCTGGATAGGACTGGCGGAGCCTTACAGTACCATCCACTGACTGTGGCACGGATCATCATAGCCTGTTGCATACTACACAACATTGCTCTCAGGCACAATATCCCTGTCGAAATTAATGAGGGTCCTGGGGAGGATCCTATGTGCCCCCCTGCACCTGGCCATGGTGACACACGTGCAGGGATGGCAGCCAGGCAACAGCTGATCGAGGACATCTTTACCTGTAAGTTATGGTTGTGCTGGCGACGTGTCACTGTCTTCACCATGTTAGATGGTGTGCGTATTGTTCTTCACTGCCAGCTCATGTCTACATATGTCTGTCCTGTTCCTGTCTCCACAGGATGTGCGTCTGCATTACAGGTCCACCCAGTGTGCCTTACTATCCAGTTTGCAGCTGTGCTGCATGTGGGGATTGTGTGCTCATATCTGCATCCTTCCTGTTTGCTATGGTGAGTTGTCAGGTTTTTGGGTATGCATGGCGGTCATCACGTCTGGGCACATATACTTTGTTTTCTATCAAAAAATCCTATGGTGCTACACATGTATCTGTACAAGTGCTCCTTCGACCCTCGCCTCCATGTGTAACACATGTGGCCTTTACCTGTTCACATCCTTGGGGTCTTCATGGTGTTCTTGCACACATCATGTGCATCTGTGTGTGTGCTCTTGCGCGGGACAGTGTCTGTGTGGGGGGTGTGCAGATCAGCAGCTGCCATTAGGTCTCTGGACAGGTTTCTGCCACACATGCATGTGATGTGTTGTGTGTCTCCATTTGTCGGTCAGTGTTTGGTGGAGGTGCATCTGGCTTTCGTGCATGCATACCTTCCCATGATGTGTATGTTCCTTGTTGTTAATTGTCCTGGCTACGTGTCCATTCAGTATGCGCGTCCCTGCCTATCTGTGTTGTAAGGCTGTGTTTGGACACATCACCAATTATCGTGGAGCAACCAGCTGTTACCTTTTGTTGTTGGCCGCATGTACATTGTGCACATGTGTCCCCTATGTCACACCGCTGTGTCACGGTCAGGCGAATAATCCGCTGTACATGACAGTTGTGTTCACACAGGGCACATTGAACCATGGGAATGTTCCTCTCACAGCAACACATATAGAGGTGATTACGTACGCTGTGCATGGTGTCTGGATACACGTTTGGGGCTGTTTGTGCATTTGCCAGACACGGACATTCCCAGTCAGGGCACTGGCGTAACATTCAGGTGCCCCTCTCCTTCCATTGTCTGGGACATACACGGCCTGCCTATGCTTCAAATCGGCTATTGTTCACCAGCTGTTGTTACGTTTTATCTAGTTATGTCAACTCTGCTGCCCATGCCCTTGACCCCTGTGGTGTATGCGTATCATGTGCATGTACATGATCCTCTTGGGATGTGCGGTGGTGTTCACTGGCATCTACGTCAGTGGTCCATGTGCAGTGTGCTCAGTTTTGTGGCCATGTTATGAGGTGCTATCTATGCATTCAATGTGTTGCTGGTCTTAGGTGTGTGTCTCCTTTGTGTCCACAAGGTGTCGTGGGTGTTTGTGATAGTCCCTTAACTGATGTCTGCATCATTTCCACACAGGTCACAGGCAGCAATGGTGACACATGTGTTTCCACTGCATCCTGGCCTCTCGTCATCCATATGTGGTTGGGCACAGCACCCATGTGGGCGTGTTAACACATGTGGGCGACCCGGGGGGGTCATCCTTTGCACGTTGGACACACGCCACTTTCCCTGACACATTGTTGGCCTATTGTTCCTGTTCATGCGGTGCGTGGCCTGTCGTTGCTGGCCAGACCTTCCTTGGTGTTTCCTCATTTTATGTAGGGGGTTGTAGCGCTGTACATGGGCTTGTGACCTATGGACTGTCCAGGTTATCATGGCATCTGGCCTTGTTGCTCTGCATGCTTTCTCCAGTGTCCTATGTTTGCAGGGGATGTTGTCTGTTGTGCATACGGTGCATGCAGGCACTGTGCGGTCCTATCATGTTTTGACCATTAGCCTCACATATCACTGTCTGTGTCCAACGTCTACTGTTGTTGTGCCCTTTTGTGCATGGGTGGCAGCAGGGGGTTCTTAGAGTGTGTTGGCTCCACAGACATTAACAGGTGTGTGGCGTTGTAACGTGTGGTGGGTGGGTCCATGTGACATTTCTTGCCACACAGGACCCATGTGGGTTCCTCACGTCATATGGTACACCTGACTGCTGCATATGTTGATGTCTGCTTGTGTCTGGTGCTTGCCTCGGGGGGGAACAGATGTCTGCACATGCGTGGTGTGGCATGTTTGGTGTGTGGGTCACCCCATTTCATTTACACCTGGGTGCATGACGTTTTTGTTGGCACCTACACGTTGTCTGTTTCTACTTTGTGTGCTGCTTACCTGCCCATATCATGTGTGTGGCACCATCACATCTCCACCCACCCATCCATGTTTTAGCTGTTCATGTCCATGTGGCATGTTTGCTATCCATGCGCCACATTGTCTGGACTAGGGGGTAATGCTCCTTGTGGGGTGGTGCATCTGATGAGATACCTGTGCAGTGGTTCTGCCGATGTGTGTTAGCCTGGGCCTCATCCCTGATGTTGTTGGTGATTGGCATGTTTGTCCTTTGATCCTGTGCCCCTTTCCACAGCCCATCCACATGGGCCTTCCTTGCCGTATCCACTTGGCCACCTCATGTGTCACATCCGTACTCATTTTCATGTTGTTGGGTTGACATAACGTCTCCTGGTGTGGGTGTGTTGGTGGGTGGGTGTGGACATGTTCATTTGTGTCGCCCATCCCACCTGTGGACTGTGTTGTTGTCATCTGTGCACCCCTCCTCCACATGTACGCTGACTCATGCCTACACTCTGTGGCTCCATTTCCTGACACGCAGCTGTGGTTTGTCATGTTGGTCTGCTGTGGCCCTGTCTACATCCCTTGCTATGTGCCACAGTGTACTACACAGGTCATCTGTTCACTCCAGTGGTTTCCATCGAGGGGTTTGAGCTGTACACTCTCTCTGTTGCTCCCTTCCTCTGCCTTTCCCGCACTGATCCTGTTGTTGCTCTCACACTGGTTGTTTGGCTTCTGCGTCCTGTCTGGCCATATTCTCGTGGTCACATGTGCTGTGCCTCCTTTGGTGCCTGTATTTGCCTCATTGTGGGCTGAGGTGTCATGTATGTTGGTGTGGACTGCGGCCCCATATCCTACCCAGCTACCGTTGTGTACGTGGCATCTGTTTGTGCGTGTTGGCCGTGTGTTTGCTCTGCCTTTTCTGCTCACCTCCCTGGCAACCTCACTCTCCAATGGGGGACCCATATTCCCCTCACCTGCCACACACAGTCTTTCCAAGTACACCAGTTTCCCAACACCCTCCATCTGCTGCCTGTTCATTGTCTGTACTGTGTGCTCTAGGTGGTGTTTGTGCTACACGTGTCTCTGTTCCACACAGGTCCTGCGTGCTCTCCAGCGACCGCTTGCAGCCTATACAGCACATGGACCTTTGCAAACATACCATTTCTGGTACACAATGCCAGATTGTTCTGGGGACACAGTTCCATCAGCGATGTCCTGCCACGTTCTCCCTCAGATTGCAGGTTAGGTTGGGCACCTGTTTTGACTGTGTCCTTGTACACCTTTTCAGCCGACTTCCTGCCCACAACATTATGCTGGAGTCGTTAGGTGCTCTATGCCAGTGGCGCACATATTGCTATCTCCCTCCTGTACAGGCGCCGTGGTGGCGCCAGACCCCTGCTATGTCCTGCTGGTGTGCATCTGCTGTGCACCATGGTTACTGTTGCTTGCACCCCTATCCTTGGGCTCACCAGCAGACCCCTTGGGTATCGACATGGCACCCCTCGCTGCACAGTCAGGGGGTTCTGGGTCAGGTGTATGGGAAAATCTGCATCTCCCTGCGCACAGTGACCAGGGTATGCTTGTTATTGCTGTTGCTTTTGCATCTGACATTCAGTTTAACAAAGCGGTCTGTGATGTTATTGGGCCTTCTATATTTGGTAATGATCATGACCTTGGTCTTGATTGTGCTTGCCATATGCCCTTGTTTGCTGAGACCTTGCTTTGTTTCTTTGTCAGGCAGCCCTCACATTTACATGGTGCGTCCTCTGTGATTTTGTTTGGGGGCTTGGATCATTTGGCATTTTTGACCCAGAGGTTGCCAACCTCATTATTGTGACTGTATTATGTGCACTGGCAATATGGGCATACAGTTGGTTCCAGACGTGTGTTTGGGCCACAGGTCATGGGTGTTAGCACACAGTTGGTCATTGTGATCACCTTGGTGTTTATTTTCTTATCCTGCTTTAATCTGCTGCTGACAACAACACATCCCTCACACTGCAGACTCCTCACAGTGACTCATCATGGACCTTGTCACATGCCCTATGGGGGGGCTTTGGGATACGCCCTATGGGGTGCTGTGCCAGGCAGTGGACAGTGGCCTTTGCCCTCTGGTGCGGCTTTCGTAGGATACACCAAATGGCAAACTCCGATTGCATTCATGTGGGTGGATGTTGTCCAGCAGGACCTGTGGGACATACAAACCTGACACCTATGACATATCTGATCTGGTGTAGGGGACAGGGTGTGCACTCATCCACACATACGCACACACCTTGCTGTGACACACCCACCTAGTACCAGGCCCATAGTTTTGTCACACAGAGCATGTCCTGGTGCTGTTTGCTGCTGGGTTACACTGGCAGGGTAATTGGGGTTGTCACCTGCATTGTTTCTGGTACCATATGACGCATTCTCTCCTTTCTTACCTATTTGTGTAGAGATTTGCCTTTGTACGTTTCACACGCCCGGTTCCAGCTGCACATTCACAGCATATCCTACCTTTGGGGGCTGCGCCTCTCAGGCTTACACGCACACTACCAACGTGGGGTTGTGGCCAATCCTTCCAACCTCTCATGGTCATTTTCTCATGCTGAGTCACTTGGGTTATCTATGGCTTAGACACAGGGGTGACTGGTTCTACATATGTGTGACCTCTATTTCTAGAGGGTACTGTTGCAAGCAACCTTGGTACTTTGCCACCACAGGGGGACGTGCACTCAGGGACCCTGCACCAACAGGCAGTTCCTTGCCCATTGTGCTGATCATCGGTCTGCCCTGACATACAGATTTTGTGTGGCTTCTTCCGGGACCCCATGTTGGGATACTGTCTGTTACTACTATGTACAGTGACACACACAGTCATTTCACCGTAGCATACCCGTGGACTATGTGGGTAAGGCCCCCTCTTGTGTTCATCTATGGACTGCTGGTCTGCATGTGCATTGCACCATGGGAGTGTGCCTGCCTTTGTGCTCATCATGGCCAGGACAGCAGCAGTTACATGGTGTTCTGCTGTCCTTCTGTGGGTAGGCCAGGGGGTGTGGTTAGCAGCTCTGGGGCTGCAGGCCAGTGGGTTATTCATTGCGTGTTGGGCCAGTAGTCATGGGATCAGACCCACAATGAATTCCTTTTATTTGGCTGTCTGGAGCATTATATGTTTTACATACACCAGACTGCTACCGGTGACAGCCCCTCCACGGACTATTACCGTACTGCGCCTCATGGGCCCACTATGGTCACCTTCTCTGGCTCCCTCTACATTACCTTAGGGACCGCTCTATGGGGGACATTCTGTTGTACCTAGGCTGACACTACACTTTATTATGTGGCATGTGTTGTGCATTGTGGGGTTCTTTCTGCAGTAACCTTGGGTACGCCAATGTGTGTGTGTGTTTTCTAGCAAATGTACGTCACATACATGACATGTACATGCCCCCTCACTCACTAGATAACATGTGGGTGTGTTTACTTGCACCCCATTCGGAATGGGAACATAGACATGCCCCATCACTCAATATCTACTGTGTGGGTGTTTTTACTTGCACCCCTCCAACACGACAACCATAACAATATGGGACCTGCCCCCTCCCTCATTGTGTCATGTACAGGGTGCTACATCAGGCAGCCTTCTGCTTATGCCACCCTGGGAACTCGGACCCATGCTGCCCGTATCAGCTGTCAGTGCAGTGACCATTGTGCTACAGCTCTGTATGGGTCAGGGATGTTTGCTGGCAACCCTCCGACACATAACAGACATATACATGCCCCCACACTCAGTGAATAATGTGTGGGTGTGTTTACTTACACCCCATACGGACAGCAAACATAGACATGCCCCCTCACTCACTATCTGATATGGGTGTGTTTGCCTGCATCCCTCCGACACGTCCAGGAATAAAATATAATTGGCGCTGCCCCTCCTCATTGTGTCATGTGCAGGGTGCTACATCAGCCAGCCTTCTGCTAATGCCACCCTGGGGACTCGAACCCATGCTGCCCGTATCAGCTGTCAGTGCAGTAACCATTGTGCTACAGCTCTGTATGGGTCAGGGATGTTTGCTGGCAACCCTCCGACACATAACAGACATATACATGCCCCCACACTCAGTGAATAATGTGTGGGTGTGTTTACTTACACCCCATACGGACAGCAAACATAGACATGCCCCCTCACTCACTATCTGATATATGGGTGTGTTTGCCTGCATCCCTCCGACACGTCCAGGACATAATATAATTGGCGCTGCCCCCCTCCCTCATTGTGTCATGTGCAGGGTGCTACATCAGCCAGCCTTCTGCTAATGCCACCCTTGGGGACTCGAAACCCATGCTGCCCGTATCAGGTGTCAGTGCAGTTACCTTTGTGCTACAGCTATGTATGGGTCAGGGATGTTTGCTGGCAACCCTCCGACACATAACAGACATATACATGCCCCCACACTCAGTGAATACTGTGTGGGTGTGTTTACTTACACCCCATACGGACAGCAAACATAGACATGCCCCCTCACTCACTATCTGATATATGGGTGTGTTTGCCTGCATCCCTCCGAACACGTCCAGGGAAATAAAATATAATTGGTGCTGCCCCCTCCCTCATTGTGTCATGTGCAGGGTGCTACATCAGCCAGCCTTCTGCTAGTGCCACCCTGGGGACTCGAACCCATGCTGCCCGTATCAGCTGTCAGTGCAGTAACCATTGTGCTACAGCTCTGTATGGGTCAGGGATGTTTGCTGGCAACCCTCCGACACATAACAGACATATACATGCCCCCACACTCAGTGAATAATGTGTGGGTGTGTTTACTTACACCCCATACGGACAGCAAACATAGGACATGCCCCCTCACTCACTATCTGATATATGGGTGTGTTTGCCTGCATCCCTCCGACACGTCCAGGAAATAAAATATAATTGGGCGCTGCCCCTCCCTCATTGTGTCATGTGCAGGGTGCTACATCAGCCAGCCTTCTGCTAATGCCACCCTGGGGACTCGAACCCATGCTGCCCGTATCAGCAGTCACTGCAGTAACCATTGTGCTATAGCTCTGTCTTAGTCTTGTATGTTGGGTGGCTACTTATGCTTTACGCTGCGGTGGCCCGCTCGTTAGTTTCGTAACGCGCCAAGTAACGCTCGTGGGTTTCGTAACGCGCGCTAGGTCTTCCGCGGGTCCCGCCCATCTCCTTATTTGGGGGTTGGTCTTCTTCACGCGGCTCCTACCGCGAACCTGCCTAAACGCGATTTAGTAAAAAACATAGCCCTATCATGTCAGGATGCCCTTCTCTGACCTTTGGAAATAAAGGCTGAAAAACTCACCTCTTCGCTGCCACTTTTGGATCTGATTCACTGGATCTCCCTCCTTACCCATTCCAGCTAGATGTATCCCGTGTCTACAAACAATACTGTGTTGTCTGTCTGACTGATTGTAACGCTCTCATGAGCAGAAGGACTGTCTTTTAACATGTATTTGTGCCCGCGCTGAGGATGTTTTGTAGCGCTATACAATTAGGTTCCCGTAGTGAGTTTATAGTAGCTAGCAGTATAGAGCATCTCCCGAAGAGGAATCCATAGCCCGGTACAGTATGAGCTAGTTAGAATAAGAGTTGGTTGAAGCAGTCGAGAGAGTGTAGTGGCTGGATTTGGAAATGGAGATGTTCAGTTTGATAGGCAATGGAGCATGAAGGGGCAACCCAGAGGCTGGAAGAAGCAGGTTCACAGGGGGTGTGAGGTGCAAAGGATAACGATCAGCATTCCTGTCTGGGAAAATACCTTGCAAGTGGCTGGGAAGCAGCTCACGGGAAGTGCAGAGTGCAGGTCGGACGCAGGGTGAGGACGGACTGAAGTCACTATTTTGCTCGGTTGCTGGCCAACACGGGATCATCTCATTTGTTTGGGGGGGAGGGCGATATGATCCAGAAGGGCTGCTTGTGTCAGCACAGTGAGTTGGTTCAGAATTGACAGCGGATACAGCTAAATATCATTTGCTGATCTTGAATATCAAAAGATAGCACACAGGACGTGTCAGCTGCTTGCTTCAAAGAATGGGTTCCCCGCTCCAATGTATTGGCACAGCAGTGGCAACAGTAGGACAAACTACTATAATTCATCCTTTTTTCTCCTCCCTAAAGGACAAAGACATGATTCATAGTACCTTTTAGGAGATTTTTGGGGTCTCATGTGCCCAAGTGCTGACGATGCCTATGATGGTAGGAAATAAATAGGTTGTTGCAATCCAACATAGACCTTCATATCAAAGGAACATTTTGTCCAGGGTCTACCACCAAAAACATACCTGGGATCTTCACTATATGATATGTTAATCCTCTTAAAGCTCCGCTGACTTCAGATGCAAATGTGCTTTCATGCTCTCTCTCTCTCATAATTAAAAAATGTCTTATTGCACATTGGGAAACAGAGGCGGGGGGGGGAGGCCACTGGCACCAGCCAGTGGCTGTATCAGAGCGACATCATGGTGATAGTGCGGGCACACATTGAAAAAAAAAAAAACCAACCCTTTGCCACTGCAGCTCTGTGATGGCAAAACAGACCTGATGAAATTTTGTCCAGTCTCTAAACATGTATTGTGTGTATAGGTTAACCTATGTATACTTATTGCGATATTCTATGAGTGCAAACTTGTGATGAGTGGATCACTGTGTCATAGAAGAAATAGACATTTTAACAAAATGAACATGAAAGCAAGATGCATTGGGATCAAAAACAGGCAAAGGCAGTGCCAACGTAGCATATTTTTTTTCTGCTAGTGCTCCGCAGTTTTCACCGACTTGGGCCCTTCCCCCCTTCTCTCTCTCACAGCGCCCCTTCACATGCCCTTACCTCTCCCACTTCCTAGCATTGACTCCTCCCTTCTCCAGTTTTTTGGGCAGGAGGAGGAGGGTGTTTTTAACTGGTGTGCCAAATGGCTTGTTAGAGCAGCAGTGAGTGGCAGGGGCGGAGCCTAGGGGATGCCTTCCAAGACCTACCTTCCCTCCATCATGGATTTTATCTCCCACCCTAATGCTGTTAGGATGTGGGATTGTTGCTAGCCTTAGAGGTCAGAAACACAGAAAACACGATGGGCAGAAAAAGATCATGCGGGCTATCAAGTCCTGCCCTTTCATACAAACTACAATCATCCATTTTAACCTTTAGAGATCTGTGTTGGTTCCCATGCGTTCTTGAATTTCAGATACTGTCATGGTCTCTGCTACCTCCACTGGGAGACTGTTCCAAGCATCTGCCATTCTTTCGCGTAAAGCTATTTCAGCATTATTGACTCATGAGTCTATCCCATTTCACCTTCAGACTATGCCCCACACGTTTATTCAGAGCTTTCTTTCGACGCTGAGAGGCTTTTCGTTCTTGTGCATTTATGCTACTGAGGTATTTAAACGTTTTAATCTTCTAATCTATCCTGCCTTTACTCGAACATATACATATTGGGGATCACAAAGTCCATTGACCATGTTTATTAGCCACCATCTGTACAGACTCCATCCTTTTATATCCTTTTAGAAAGGTTTGTGGTATCCAGAATGGCAAACAATACTTCAAATGAGGGTGCACCAAACGCGACTTATACACGAGGTACCACCAAATACCTTTTATATATGGCCCCCAATTCCTCTCCCTATGCACCCAAGCATCCGCCTGTCTTTCACCGTCCCCCACCTTTTCTCCCTGTTTAGCCACCTATAACATCATCAGAAAACAAGCACCCCCAGGTTCTGGTTTCTTTTGTGGACCAAACGTAACTTCACCCCCTATATGTACGGCCTCCCATTGATTTTTGCAACCCAAATGCAATGACATGCATTGTTTGTAGCATTAAATCTCAGCTGTCAAAATTCTTGACCATTTTTCAAGCTTAAAGATAGTAGATCCTTCCGCCCGTTATCTGATCCAGCCTGGGTATCTTGCCAGCTTTGTTATCACTTGCTAAAAGACAAACCTTACCATAACAACCCACCTGCAATATCAATAACAAAAGTTTTATTTAAAAGACATCAGACCAAGGCACAGATTCTCTGTAGCACACCACTGGGTACCCCTTCTTCCTCAGAGGTAAGATCCTCTGTTGCCTCCCCATTAATCCAATTTCTAACCCAAATCAAGTCACGTTAGGATCTATTCCTAGGATTCTCAGTTTATTTATTAAATCATACGATGTCGGAACGCTTTACTGAAAGCTAACAGTACACCCACATCTAGGGCTCTCACTCGGCGCTCTCTGGGTGCCCAATTCAAAGGAATTAATTTGATTGATATGACAAGACTTACCATAGTACAAAACATTGCTGTCTGAGATACCGCAAATCCATTTGACTCCAGGAAACCTCAGTAGCCTTTGTTTTAGGCAGTGTTTCCATTAAGTTACTCACGACGAGGGGTCCAGCCTAACGGCCTGTAGTACTCGACTTCATCCTTACTTGCGTTTTGTGTAAAAGGGAACGACAATGAACATTTTTCCAGTCATCTGGAACCATCCTGACTCTAACAGGAAGCATTAGAAAGGTCCCGCTTAGCGGAGTAGATAGAACTTCCCCACGTTCCTTCAAGTACTTTGGAATAGATCCCAT